>JANHGN010019524.1:0-24482 GCA_024605025.1 Megaceryle maxima | reverse complement strand
TGTAAGGGTCACAGAGCACTGGAATGGGCTCCCCAGAGAGGCTGTGGAGTCTCCTTCTCTGGAGATTTTCAAAACCCGCCTGGCTGCGTTCCTGTGTGACCTGTGCTGGATTGTATGGCCCTGCTCTGGCAGGGGGGTCGGACTCGAAGATCTCCAAGGTCCCTTCCAACCCCTGACACCCTGTGATCTGTGAAGTGTGATGCGAATCCGTGCGAAACAGCAGACATAGTGCGTCGGTCTCCTTCGCTGACTCTCCATACTGCTGAGAGTTGGAATTCTATTACATGCAAATTATACTCACCTCTTTGGAGACAGTGATGTTAAAGGCCCCTGCTCTGTAGTAAACCAGTGAAGCAGATTTAAGGAAATAACTGGAGACTCCCAGGTATAGCATAGAATCACTGTGGTTCGGGAGAGCAAATGCAGCTGGCACAAAGGGAGGATCTGTGCTATTTCCTACTGGATAGACCATGCCCTGCAAAGAGTCATTATCAGGTATTTCTAGTTGTAAACATTTGTATCTGTCAGAATGCACTAGCACAGGTTGAACAGAAAGAATTTTTCGTAATCTAAAGAAAAGCTTGACATTAAAGAAAACCTAAATAAGCAAGGAAGTTTCTGAGAAGCCCTGAAAAATTAGCAAATTCAGGGTCTTTTAGAAAAATACCAGAATCACAGAGAAAAATCTGGCCTCTATTCTTTAAAAGTTTGAGCAGTCAAGTGAGTATTCTGAACTGCAGCTATAAGACATTAAAAACACGCCACCCTCTGGACCACAGTTTTCTTTCTTTTGTGGCAAAAACATATTTCTTCATTTAATTCTAGGGGTGAAATTTTAAGAAAATCTTTAGGCATACCCCAAAAGTACTGGAAGTTGCTTAGGAGAGGGACACAAAGGAGCCTTTTATACCACCTAACTCTTAGCCCTTATCCAGATGCCAGCCCTCCAAGACTTAGTCTGGGTGCTGCCCAGGTGTGGAATCTTGGTTCAGCAATACTAAGAAAATAACTCTCTAAATGTGAAAAGGTATGTGAGCTCAGGACAAGAAAAGTAAGAACAGACAGTAAGAAGTGTAGTTACCAACACTGAAATGGTTAGTAGCTGAAAGATTCAAGAGGAAAAATACTGACATGGAAAGGTATAAAATTGTAAGAAAAAGGTTGAGAGTTGGAAGATGACAACTCATAACCATCAAGAATCAGCCTGTTCCAAGGAGCACTGAAGACCAGTGACTTTCTTAACTGATAAATAACTAAATTCCAAAGAATAATCTGGTATCCCGTTGGGGTGTCAGTATGTTAAAGCTTAGCCTGTCAGTTCTAGTTAGCTGTAGTAGCTGATAAATAATGGCTTAGTGCTTTTAAGCTATGTATATTCTGCTTGCAGAGTGGGTTTTTTTGGTGTGGTAAAAGTTGCTTGAACAAAATAACCAGGAGGGAGAGTTTCAACCACTGCTCTAGCACATCTTTCTTTACTGAAGTCATTTCTGAATGCCATGGGGATGCTCTGAATTACAAGGACTGTTGATGCTGCTGGAAAAACTGGGCATTGCTGAGATACCTCTTGCCAACAAAGGTGAAAATAGATAAGAAAGGAACTGCTGTGTGCTGCCCAAGGACTGTCTGTGCGAAGTCTTTATTTTTTTTTGGCTGTTACCTGTACATATATAAGATGCTGAGTCATCTCAAAACAAATACTTTGGCTTGCAGTCACAATAGTGGCCATCGTGGATTATGTATCATTGGTAATGGGCAAAGAACAAGCAGCAGCTGAAGAGCTGTGTATCAAAAGCACACTTTGCTGCTGCTTATAAAGCACCTCTGAAGGGTTTCAACTCTGAAATAGCTATTTAATTCTAAATAATAGCTTTAGATAATAAATCTAAGAGCATAATTTGTTAATTAAACAAACAATTGTTTAGCTCCTGACTGAAATGTCCAAATGTCTTACTGCTTTTTAAATTACATATTGGAGAGACTGAACAAAACCATAGTGAAAAAAAATGAATTAACACAAAAGAGAATCAGAGAATTCTTAGAAAGTACACTGATATTAAAGACAAATTACCTTCAAATCCAAATTAATGTGTGATTTGAAGACTGCTGGAGAACTAACTAGGGAACAGTCTATTTGTGCAAAGGCATCAATCTGGTTTAAGACTAGAAGAATGATGGACAAAAACAAAACAGCTGTTATTACAAAAACAATCGCAAACAGGTATTGTTTAGTTAAAGGCAAAGGCATTATAGAAATTATGAATCTGAAGAAGAAGAATGGTGGGGGAAGGAAGAAGAAAATTTTAAAAGCTTGTTATGAGGGGAAAAGTGAGAGTATTCCCTCTGGAAAAGTCACCAATGCCTCCTAGTTTAGGCTTTGATCTCCTGTTCACAACTGAATACACTCCTCAGAAATCTCTCCTATGCAGTGAAGGGAGGGATGTCTAGGGCAGAGTCCCCTTTTTTATTATGCGCTTTCACAAGAGAACAAAACTCTTCTTTATGCTTAGTGAAATACTGGTAAATACCATTAAATATTTTGGAAAATGACATCAGTTCAGTTTTATGTTTATTAGTGCTGAAGATGGGATGTTTGTTCACAACAATAGAGGGAACTTTGAGACTATAACTGAAGACTTTTTCTAAAAGGTGATCCCACGCAACTTCAGCCTAATTATTATTTCTTATTGGACTGTAAGGTCTGTTGAAGAGACCCAGAGACTACAAACCCCTCAATATGACAGCACAGCTTGGAGTGCCCTTGAGCCTGAGGTGTTCAAGTGTGTGCTTATAAGAAAATGTTCTTGAGGACCATGATTTTCAGTAGTATTTGCTGGCACGTGGCAGGTATGGGCCATTTTAGGGAAAATGAAAGTCTACTTACTCTGCTTCTGAATAGCATAGAAGATAATAGAAATATCCACAATGCAAAGTGAAGAGTGGGAACAGTCTCTCTGACCTGAATTACATGACTTAGGTGAATTAAAAGAATTTGAATAGGTGAAAACTACTAATATATTTAATCTTGGAAAACAACAACAAAACCAAAAAAAGAGGAAAAAAAACCAAACAACTGTGGGATGTTTTATAGAGGTGAAAATCATATATATATATATATATATATATGCTTTTTGGACATAGATATCTATTGTCTTCATGTCTCTGCAAGAGTGACACAGGAATTGTTACTGGTGTGAAGTTACACTGGCCTCCTGCGGTGGTTGTTACCTCACCGAATTCAAGTTCAAAATAAGATCTGCTAAATTTATGAGATCTTACATGGTTGTTTGCTAGCTCTTTAGTGAATTACTGCTAACTCAGGTATTCTTACGTCTGCGGTACCAGGAATGTAAAGGATCAGCACAAAAATGTTCATCTCAGAAATCTAGGGAAATAACACAGGTCAGCTACAACAGACAAAGATTAGAGCTGACCTGCTATGGACACAAGGAATCTGAATATTGTATATAAGCTGCACGCAAGAGATTTCTAGGGTGGACTCCAGAACAGGTTAAGGTATAGGACAATGCTGTATTTTTCTTCCTTTGCTTTTTTTGTATCATGAACACAGGAATGGTTCAGCATCTAATAAAAAATGCTCCAGTTTGAGCACTATGAAGATTACTTAACAAAAAGCTGTTATCAAAAACTCACCCTTATGCTTTCTTAACTGTGCATCCATCATTTGAATTTTGTATTTGATATTTAGGCATAGCTACAAGAAAAGAGAGAAAAGTCAGTAATGTAAGTACTGTATTTCATCTCCAGTAGCTGAAACTATCTTTGCAAACTTACATTTTTATCCAGTTTGGTGTGAATGGGCTTCTCAAGATAACCAAGCAGAAAGCTGTAGATCCAGCTGGAGGAAAGGAAATAAACATAATGACTTTTTTTACCAGGGATAGAAATATTTGAAATATAAATTTTGGCAGACTGGGGTGTCAGTGTCATTTATATTAATGAGACACGATTACAGCAATACTGGTAGACTGTGCAGTTGACTGTTTTTATTAATTTGTGAGTCTTAGACAAATGCCAGGGGTTCTCAGTCTCATATGAACTATTTATAAGGCAATCTGCAAAGTAGTGAATGTTCATGTTAATATGTTGATAAAAAATACTCAGCTAGCCACATTTTGGTTTTGAGTAAGTGGGGAAAAAAATGCTAGAAAAATCAAAATGAGCACAAGCACTTTTTCATATTCTCTTTTGAAATTTTTATTCTGAACTTGTAGGTCAGCTTCTCAAAAAGCATAATCAGTCTAGACCACCTTCCTATCTGCAAACCTTTGTTTGCAATCTTCTGTTCTTTAATATGCTCAAATGGCATTTCTTTCATATTACAGTGTGCTTAGTCAGCTCATTTGTTGGCATATACACAAAGAAGTGTAGATTAACTGAACTTCACACACTCAGCAAAGGAGCCTGATTTTGAAAACAGGCCTTTAAAAATCTGGTTTCATAGTCTGCAATAGTTAGTGGTATCCTGTAAGTGGATCCTTAAAAGTAAAAATTTGAAAAGTGGTCTTTATGCTACAAACCCTGCTACTTTCCACAAAGGAATTACAAAATTCACTGTACCTACCTAGATCCTCCGCTTAACTTGACTTTTACACTGTTAATGCTCAGCTGGCAATCATGTAGTGACATGGACAAGTGGCCTGTGCTATCCCTTGACACTTTGAAGATAACCTTAATAAAAAGTCCTGAGATGGACACAGAAATTCGTCCTTCGTCTTTGCTGCTCAGAGGAAAAAAACAAACAAACAAACAAAACAACAAACCAAAACTCAGTCAAGGAAACATCTGCTTTAAGGGAACAATTTAAGAAACTACCTCTAAATCAATTTTGAAAGGACTTCTTGCTCCTATCAACTAGAATGAAGAATGGATTTTCTAGAGATTAAAGTAGATTAGGGACACGAATGGTATTCCAAACCGGATTACATGCATGAGTTTCCAGGACATGAATTTTCTAGTGTTGTGCAGGATTTGATCAGTTTGAAAAAATGTGACAATTTCACAGAAAGACAAAACATTCCAGTCCTTCATGACAGATTACACTGAAGGCCTCTGAGACTGCAGCAGCAGGAGCCAGTGAGCTAATAAATACATAACCCAGTGGTTCTCCACTTGGCAATTGTTCCACTTACCCCTTTCTTGTAACAATTTTCAATAACCCTTTCAAATACATACATTCCTCCGTTCTTTCTCCTGCCCCAAATCCATTAATTTTGTCTCCTTTCTGTAAAAAATCCCTCTAAAACCCCAACAAAAACATCCTTATACCTATATTCCAGCAAATTTTGGTATTAGGATTATGATTAGGAGTTGTAGAAGCTAAAGACCAACCAAGAGACCTGAACAGACATTAGAACACCCTTATAAAAACTTTATTTACTGTAAGAGGACTGGCACTGAAAGCATCACTTTTCACCCCTTCAGACTGACTACCCAGGTTTTCTTTTCCCAGGCATTACTACAGTGGCTGCACTATACTGTGGAGAAACAGCCCAGCCCAATATGAAGCACAAACCACGAGTCTCTCAGCTGCCCTCTTTATTTTTCAGGCTTAGCAAAAGTCTGGAGAAAGAGGTTGTAATCCTGAAAGATTCATCTTAACTCAGCCCCAAACCCCAGACTACCACTGACCAACCCAGGGAGTAGTATTGCCAGTCACAAAGTCCCTCCTATCATCACTATGATTTTCAACCTCACCTTCCAGTCATTGTCTCTAGCTGGAGGAAACACCACTCTTCAGACCCTCATTTTCCAGTTCCTAACCAAACTCTCATCCCACAAGCCATTATTCAGAAAAACATTTTCCCAAGAAGGGAATGTGCAGCATTGGGACAGGTTACTTGGAGAGGTTGTGGCATCATCATCCTTGGCTAAACACCACCACTGCACAGCTGACTTGATGTAGTCTGGTGACTGCTCTGTTTTGAGCAGGAGGCTGGACTTGTGACAGGGACCATCGCAAAGGGATCTCAGTCCTTCTCTTCCCTTTTTGGGCTGCTTGGGAGATGGGGAGAAACCCAGCTACTTAGGTCCTCTGTTCCTGCATCCTTACATCTCTTCCTCTTCAGGAGGAATCCTGATCCACTCATTCAGGGTCTTAGCTCCTGGCCTCCAGGTGCAAGGGGCCTGCCAGGAGGTTTTCTGACAGGCAGAGTTCTCTGGGACAGAGTGGAGAAGAGGGCTGAAGTGAGAGCTGGAAAAGCAGAGTTAACACTATTGCAACTAAAAGGCTGTGATAAAGATCTATCTTACACACCCCGGAAACAGCCCACGAGGGGTGGGTTGTCAATGATCTTTCTTAGAAAGCTCATTTTCAACTGATCCCTCACAGCCTGCTATGCTGAAAGGACCAGGGAGTGGAGAGGATGAAGAGTAGGGCATATTCTGGATCTGTCTAAACCTACAGCCATTCACAAAACACCATACTGAACAGAGCAGCATAGATTGTTCCTTCTGCCCCTGGAAAAGGCAAGAGAAACCCTTCACCCATTAAACTCCATCAGAGCTGGCTTTGACCACAATCATCTCCACCACAATCTGCTCCACCAAATCTTGCATACCAGTTCCCTGCTTCCCTTGCTGCAAGTGAAATCTTTGGAGTTTTATACATCTGAGGTCCCTCCAAATTATGATCAGGTCCAAGAGGGAGAGATGGCTTTGCTTTTGGGAACAGCTGATTTGCCCTGCTGAACACAGTATCCTTTTCCTCACAATACTTGTAGGACAGAAAGAACAGACAGGTTGGGGGTACAGTGACAGCAGTTTCCAGCCACAAGTACCAAGACTGAATGCAAAACTGCATGTCTGTGCTCCTCTGAAATCAGGACATGCTATGGAACTTGGAGCCTGGTGATCCATCTTGCTCTACTATCTGGCTCACAAATAGAGCAACGTCGACTGCTGTTGGCAGTTACCGCATTAACCCAAATTGTAGAGATTAGCACCTGCAAATTTTTCTTATATCTCAGAATTTTTAGCCTCTCTCCACCACCAAGAAATCTAGATTATATTAAAATTCTACAGAAAAAAATGCTGAGATAAAAAAGCAGGAAAATCAGTATGCAGTCATGTTATTAAGGACAATCTGATACTGCACAGGCTGATGAAGCTAAGTCAGTTTCCCACAGTGACCCAAATTCCGGAGTTTCTGAATGTTTGGCATTGTGACAGTGCCCTTTAACAAATACATTTTGGAAGACAAAATACACGGTACCAGCAAACAGATAATTAGCTATAGAGTTGAATTTCCATTTATATTGTACAAAGAACGTGGCCATTGCAAACTCTGTGATCCTGAATCTTCATGTAATACAACATAACATAACAGTCAGGACAAATCAAGTGTGCTAACATGTCTGATGTGATGTGACACTTCTCGAAGAGTCAACATGTGGGCCAGAATAATATAAAATAAATCACTGAAAAATGTTAGTTGGCAGGAGCTATTTCCTTCTTAAGAAGTTTATTCAAATAGATTGTTGTTAAATGATAAAAGCCTATCTGACCTGAAAAATATTAATAACCAAGTACATTTCTTAATTTCATTTGCAATCCTTCTCCCAGAATCACCCCCCTCCTACCTGCATCTCTCTGTACAATACTTACAGCAGCCACGTGTTCATTCTCCAGTCTGCACTGATGGTAGCAGAGGCGTGTGCCACGGACAGACTAATGCCAGTACCAGGAATAAAGGAAGCAGAAGTTTCTGGGAAATTTACAGCATTGATTCTGAGCCTACAGAATACAGAAGGGGGGATACAGACTGCATGTCAAAAGAGTGAGAAGAACATCTGTTCACTGAAAAACCTTCTGCTATAAAAGGCAAAGTCTAGGCTTTGGTAAAAGAATTTCTCAAAAATGACTGACCTTTATATATTTTAGGAAAGAAAAGCACTTGCACCATTACACTTAGTAGCGTCCTTGGAAAAATAATCCTTGATTCATGGCCAGGCTTTTTTTGTCTGGCCATACAGCAAAGATTCTTTTTCCAACGATGGAAACAAAAAAACCCAACAAACAAACCCTGCCCCCCTTGGGAGAAAACCGAGCTTCTTAAAATGAAATGTGCTTGCTAGGGGAAAATAAGTCTGTGTGTTAAACCCAGATGGTACCTCTATAAATAAATGCAGGTTGTCTGAATGCTGGCATTTGTTGAAGAACATAAAAGTTTCTATTTCCCCATTCAGCTCCCTTGCCTCGGCAAAGGGCTCTGAAAAGGATCCAATTTTCTAAACAAACTTGAAGATTTCCCTGCCAAAACAAATGTTTCGGATACTCAAGGATATTGTCTTGCAAATGGGTGTGTTGAATTGAGCTGAACATTGTAAAGATATCAGCTGTAACCTTATCATGTAGTGTATGTTCCTCATTGTTTCCCGACATCTGGCAGAGATCTGAGAGATCTCTGAAACAACTGCCTTTAATCTACTGTCCCCGAGGCAGAAGGCACTAGCTACTTTTAGTTAAGATAACCATCATTTTCCAATAACATCTTGGGCAGCAGCAAGGCTGCCTTTAGTAATCTTGTTTTCAGTGAGCTAAAATCAGATTATTCACTGGGAAGATGGCCAATTTTAAGGACAAAAGTTTGTGAGAATGAATTGGGGTTTTGAAGACCATATAATAATTTAGGCTGGAATGGGACCTCAGGAGATTTTCTGGTTCAACCCCCTACTCAATGCTGGGCCAAATCAGGGACCCTGCCCACTTGAGTCTAGCACACCTCCAAGGATGGAGATTCCCCAACCTCTTTGGGACCTTGTTGCGGTGCTCCCTAGCATTTTTTCCTAACTTCTAATCAGAACTTTTCTTAATGTAATTTATGTCTCTTGCCCATGATCCTCTGATAGTGTATCTCCAGTAAGAATCTGACTGCATATTCTCTACAATCATCACCCAGCAGACAGTGGAAGACACACACCTCCACCCCCATAGTCTCTTCTTCTCCAGACTGTCCAAACACATCTCTCTCAGATATGCAGGGATTAAGGTTGCAAGGACAGTGTAACACAATGAAGCCTACTGGAAAGCAGGCTATTAGGAAAACGTTAGGTATAGATAAAGGAAGAATGCAGGCCCTATCCAATGAAAAATACATGAAGTCTCCCAGATTGGCACTTCTGGTTCTGGATAATTTGTAAGGAAATGGAAGTAAAATGATACTGAGCAGCAGAGCTTGGTTTGATAGTAACATTAAAAGACCAGAAGTTTCTGGGTTTTCTGTTTATAGCCTATTGGAAAAGCTTTAACTGGAAGATGGAAGGCTGTAGAATAACCTTTGTATTAGTCTCCTTATTTGGAGAAATTGTAGGAAACTCTGTAATAGTCTGGTTTTCTACTGGCTGCTCCTGGTACAGTGATTTTCCTCAGCAGTAAATAGACCTATCCAATCAAAATGCTGATCTACCATGGTAAACCCATCAAAAAAGATTCTGTATAAGTCATCTTCCTGCCATGTCAGCCCAGATACAGCATCCCCCTGCACAGATTTTCATCTTACCCCTTTATTGGCTTTTTTTCATCAAACGTAAGCAGATTACTTTCAATGCTACAGGTCCTTTATAGTATCAGACTGTTAATAACACCGATTCTTTCCTCTTTCCCACCTGTTCCCCCTGCTGGGTCAGAGCCATCATTACACCTGCCTTTCCCCAAACTTGGAGAAAAATCAAGTAACAAACCAGCCTATGTGCTCCTTCGGAAGCTTTCTAAAGCAGTGAAAGCAGAGTTAGACAAGCCATTAAAATTTTACACTAAACAAACAAGAAAATGGCTGCATAATTAATACTATACATTAAGAATACAATAAGGTATTTAATGCTAAAACTTTGAGATGTATTTCCTCTACTTACCGTGAAATTACATAGTTGACCTTAACAAGCAAAAAACTCTCCTGCCCACTCCAGCTAGGAAAGGTCTCTTTCAATACTGCTTGCTTCAGGAGCTCCATTCCAATCCTCCTGCCTACAAGGGGACAGAGGAAAGCACATGCCTTGCAGGTTGTATTAGGGCACCCAAAGGTCCAGATATACTGTCAAATAATTTAATAACTTTTAACATAAAGGTTCATAAAACCCTCTGATTTTTAAACCCTTACCTACACTTCCTTCCAGCTACTTACACACCCACTTATAACTTCTATTAGCCTCAAATACAAATCATCTAACTAAGATCATCTCATCCCTGAGTAGTATTTTATATTCTAGAACTTATGCCAGGTTTCTGAAACTGCTACCCTTCCTTCACTTCACTGACAATGTGAAAAACCATGGGAAAATGCTTGGTCATCACTTTTACTTCAGATTTTCTCCTGTCTAGTGAATGAAAAAGCCAGTTAAGAAGTAGCAAAATTACTTCTACGTGTAGTTCTTACTTAAGGAAAAAGTTTGCTGTATGCATCTGAAGTGCTGGTACGTCAGACGTGGAACTATTTGGATTGTTGCTTGTGTACAGGAAGTTGGTTGAGGTTTAAAGACAATCATTTAAAATATTCCCCTTTCTTTCAGACTACATTTTGCCACTGCACTTTATCCATTAAAGCATGTTGTGGATCCCTGACTTATTTCCTTATCTACTCCACCTGCTTTAAGAAATCCCTACTTTCTTGAAAGCTTCAGTGCTACTTGTGCATTGACAATACACACAGATCCTATTATCAACAAACAGAACATCTTTAAATCTAAAATACTTTGTGTCTTCCTTCTTTTTGCTCATCTTCAATGAAGACACTGCTAGAATTTTAATACTAAATGATGTCCTGCTTTTAGATATTTTTAGCATGAGTTTCTTTAGCTTCTGGCCTCAGTTGCTGAATACAATTTTTTTTTTCTCCTCCAGACTTCAATGTATTAAAACAGCAAAGAACTGAACTCAGTGATGACTCAAAACTGAAATTTCTTCTTATGAAATGCATCTTTTATGAAGGAGAGGTAAGTTACGATTCTCTGGGAACCACTGTCTCCAAAGCAAAATATGGGCTCTGACTAAAATAAATTAAAGCTCTCTTATGACTTACAGTGAAGGCAGCCAGCAATCTCAGGGGGAATTTCTCTCAAGGTTCTTGCAGCCAGGAGCATGCAGACCAGACCTATGGCCTCAGCTTTCCAATCCCATATTAAGGAAGGGAAAAGACGTGACAGGCACCATGTTCATTGAATACGAGAAATAACTCTGGGAGGTGAACTTTTGATGTCTGTTCTTCTAATAATGCAGGGGAGTGCAAACTTAGCCTGTTCATTCAGCACTTGAAGGCCACGCTGAACATCACAAAAACTGCCAGGCTCACACTAAGAAATGCAAGGTTGAATTCTGATTTCTAAAGGCATGAGAGATCCCTAGGGAGCAATTTCTCCTGTGTGCCATTGAAAGATCTGGAGATCAGTTCTAGTTTGGGTGACTGATGCTTGCCCTGCACTTCTCAACTCCTCAAAAGCCTTTTCAAACAATGCTCATGCAGAGAAATAAATGGACCTGATCCTTGCTTTCATCTCAAAGGCACAAAGCCTGAGCTTCTACTTTTCATCTCACAAGTCCATTGTTTACCTGTCAGCATGTTCAGTACATAAATGACGATTAATCCTTAGCATGACCCAGCCTTTGTTAAATTTGTGCCTCGTTAACCTTTATTATTAATATTAATTCTGTAAACAATTGAAAATATACCACATAGCCCTCAAACCCCTGGAGTAAGTCTTAGGTAAGAGACAGTGAAAGTTATCACAGATAGAAAGAGTAAGGAAAATACATTGTGGAAATTGTAGCTATTCTGTTACAGGGCAGAATTACAACAGTTACTGGATTTTTTTTTTAAATAATGGCACATGCAGATGCTATCCTGTGCCAAATGGAGGAATGAAAGTAAAGGTGTGCAGCTACGTGGCTGTTCCAAAAGTGGAAGTTTTTTTCTAATTATGTCATCTTATCTTCAGTTAAATAGTGCACTTTCTATCAGGTTTTTGACACTTTTTTTAAAGGGAGCAATTATATGACCATCTCATTCTGCTTCTAAAAAAGTAGATCAATGTGAGAAATGTTGTAGAAACACTGTTGGACTGCAGGAGAATGCAATCATCAATGAAAGGATAAATTCACACCTGGGGTGCAAAAAAAGTAAGGAAATGAGAGGAGACAAAGAGTGTTCCTGGCGTGAGGTCACAACATTATTTATTCTATTTCAATATTTAAGGAGTTTGTATCTACATGGCCCTTCATGAAGGAAATATATTGTGTGCATAGAGTATTTATCATTAATTAAATTCTGGCAACATGAGACATACCGTAGTCCAGCCCCTTCTGACTAATCCTCACTTTAAGACCAGGATTTGCCTCAAGTTGCAAGGACAGCCAACACAGCAGGAAAGAATACCATGTCTTTAGCATCTCTTCTTATGGTTGTCACAGGGACCTGTTAACATTTACGATGCAAATGTGATCATAAATGATGCATACCATGATTTGCAAAAAAATCTGTACCCATCACTTCCCTCAATGAAACTGGGAGGGTAGATAGGCAAGAGAGGATTAACCAGTAACTTTACCGCACAAAGCAGTCAGTGTGGGAGCAGACACAGATTTCTGATGACTTGGATAGCATTCTGACAGGCATTAGCTGTTGCTGAGACTGAATGGTTCTACTTCACTGCTCTATGCTTTCCCCAGAACCATGCCTTGGTTGGCTTATTTTATGATGTCCTACCTCCTTCAGAGTGAACATCACAGAGGAATCCCAACTAAGGAGGTCCATCCTCCTATAGAACAACACTTTTTATATATACACTCCCTAGGATATACTGAATTTGTGAGTCCAAAAGTTTTACAACCAACATCAGACAGTCTAATAAAATACAGTAGGCCTCCCTACAAAACTTGTCTCTTGGTTACCCACAAACCTCTGACTTAATCCAACACTCGTACATGAGATTGACTAACTCAGGTCACATGAGAAGGGAATGCAGGGGTACATTCAAAGGCACATGTGAGAATTACATGGTGATCACACAGGAACAGAAACAGGTGTCCTGGTGTCACCCTACAGCACAGTTGTCTTTGAGTGCAAAGCGATACTGTGGGACATAACCACACAATACAGATTCACAAAAGCTGTGACAAACTATTTCTTCTGTTACACCTTCCCAGTACAAAAGTAAGGTTCCTTTGTTCAAAATTCTTGCATTCATCTTGTGGTAATGAAAAATCACAATCATCAGTGGTGTTTTTCACTACCAACAACAGCCACTGCTCAGTTTCCTAGCAATAACATATACCATTTCTCAAGACAAGCTCAAGTCTTCTCAGTGCTGCATTATGAAACTGTTTATGAGGGACATATGGTAAATTTACTCTGTCTTTACCACTGAGGGGGGTGGCACAACCTTTTCTATCACATCTGACTGTGATTGTGGTGCCTGCCTATGTACATGCTAATTCACAGTAGCAAAAACGTCTTGCTAATTTCCCGAATATTCCAGCCTAGAAGGTAATTCCTAGATTTCTAGTAAGCATTGTATTGCCTTGGCCAATTTATTCCATAATCTGCCAGAAAACATATAAATGCATTTAAAAAACCCTACAAACCCTCCCCTCCATCAAAAAAAAAAACCACCCCAACCAAACTCCCCACCCTTTGGTAGTTTTATTTCTGTGTTGGAATTAATATTATCAGGTCAGACTCTAGTGGGTTGAAAATCAAAGACCTACTCATTATGTCATAAAATGCCACTCTTTAGAGGATTTCTGAACTATAAGACAGACACAACACATTATTAGCATTGCCCTGGTACCAGTTCTCTAAGGAATCCTTACAAAGTTACCCCAAGATACGATGCAAGAAAAAGTAGTTTCAAGGAAAAGAAAAGAAAAATCTAAAAATATAAACCACATTGTGACAAATTTTGAAAATTATCCAGTTAATTGGTTGTTCCATTTCTAGTTCTTACACCTTTTTGGTTTTCTGTGTTTTAAGCAACTCAGAATGAATAATTACTTTAAGGTAGCCACATTATATTATGTGGAACAGCCAGCTGCAGTCAACAATTTTTTCCAAAAACTGTCCTAGCTTTTCCTGCTAACATGCCACTTTCTATCCTGATTATTAAGAGTCAGTTAAAAATCAATATAAAACCAGAAAGATTTTTTTCTGTTATTAAAGTACATAGAGAAATACCTATTAAACATCTAACAGGATTGCTAGAAGCAGTGGTGCAAGTGAGGTACCTCATTCTCATTGATGAACAGAAAACAGCAATCAAGTCACTGCTGTGATTGTAGTTAATATGTTCTTGGTTGGATCTTAAATGTATGCCAGCTGAGAAGCTGAAAGAACAAACCACAGCTGAACTGCCACAGCAGTAAAAGATGGTATCATTTCATATTGCTTTCTCAACCAACAGGGCTGATATTCTGGGTTTCATCAAAGCCCCAGGCCTCTGTCAGATACTAGGATTGATTGTACAAGGTTAGTCAGATGACTGAGACAGACAGAGCTAAGGAGATGGAAACTGTCAGCTGCCTGATAGTCTAAATCAGAGCTGCCAATTGCATTGTTGATGACAATAGATGGCAGACAAATTGCTCTGAGTTTTATCTTCAGTAACTGAGCATGCACCAAGCAATTCTTTGATGCGAATCACACTCTTAATTCTTTTGTCTTCTCAGAGATAGTATATTCAAGTAAGTTGAGGAAAAAGATGAGAAAGTCCTTTGTTTCATTCTGTGTAGCTGTCTCACCCTAATGAAGTACCCTACTTACCCATCTGTAGATACCACAATTGGTTTCTCCTTTGTGAACAGTCTGCAAAAACTTTCAATAAAACTTGCAATAAAGATTACAGCTGAAAACTGCCTAAGAAAGCTTCTGATTCAAAAAAGCCAACAAAACACTATCATTGTCCTGTACAGGTTTAGCAGAGCCATAAAAACCACACTATCTTAAACTGACCAACCTCCAAAATAGAATAGAATATGTTTGAAAAGTAATTTTGTCCTTGTCTTGCCTTGGTCCTGCACAAAACTCTCCACTTATAGCCCACAGGAGAATTTCTTCCACTTCCAAAGATTTGGAAAAGAAACCTCGATAGTTAACACACAAAAGACAAACAGTTCTCAAACAAGATAGCAAATATAGTGTCTACCCAACCTGAAGTCCAGAAAGAGCGCTTTAGTTTTACAAATATCTCTGCTGTTATCGCAGAACTGGATTTCTCAGTTTCGCCCTTGCTCCATTGTTTCTAGTTACTCTGCAGCATGCTCAAGAACAGGTAGGCTTTCTGCAGCTCACTCAACAACCATCAAATCAAAACCGACTCAATTGCTTCAAGATTTTAACCCTTCCTATGCACTGATATACTATATGGAAAACCACCTCTAAGGGAAAAGGAATACAAAGTTGATATGCTTGATAGGAGGAGATCTATTGGCAGGAATGCTTAAAGAAATCAGAAAGTTATACAGACAGGAGCTTGCTAAAAGCAGGTGATCTCCACCTCTCCACAGCCACTGGAAATACCCAGGGAAAAACTCCAGTAAGTTCTTGTTCGTGGTTTCCTCCCATGTGGAAAGCAATGCTATCCACTCCAGCTCACGAGGCAGCAGGTGATCTAGCTCAAAGAAATATTCAAACAGAATCCACACAAGGCAACAGTTACCCCTGTACCCACCAGCTATGTTTGTGAGTAGGTCTGGGACATACTCCCCCACACCTCCCCAGTTCCTTCAGAGGCTTTGCAGAGGCACTGCAGGGCCACAGCTTTTCCTGAGCGTAGCCTGACTATTGATGCCCTTCACAAAGGCTTTCAAAGATTAGGAGTTGAGTTGCCTGAAAACTATTAATTTGTGCCAGGATGTGAAATAAATAACATAGGTGCAACGCCTACTCAGAGCCTGTTAACAGTGGGTAACTAGGTCTGATGAGCTGATGGAAAATAAACGCTTTCCACTGTTTGGATGCACCGAGTTCACACTTCTGACCTCTGTAACTGCCCTATCCTAGCACCTGAGCCAGGACTTCTAGGGTCATTTTTACCAAAGTCCTCTAAGAAAAAAAAAAACCTAACTCAAGTGTTCATGTCCTAGCTCTGCACTGCACTCTCCCCTCACAGAATTTTAAAGGTGCTCTTAAGCTGGTCCTCAAGAGATAGGGGAAGAATAATAAACCTTGAGATCTTGAAGAGGAACATAGGCATTATTTGTTTATGATCTCCCCAGATTCAGACACAAGTCCATCATTTGTGTAGGTCTGTTCTACACTTTTTTTTCCTCTCCTTTTCTTTCAGTTGTTTGGCTCACTTATTAGTCTCTTGTACAACCATTCAGTTACTTTCATGGAGCTGACAGCAGGGTGAGGCACTCTCTCAACCTGTGCAGCACCTGCTCTGGCTATGTATAAATTAGAGTCCTGTAAAAAGTCACCATAGATTCCTAGAAGGTTGATATAGTAATCTCACTAAGAAACAAACAACCCCTTTGGCTCATCACAAAACACAGGAAAACTTCCTCTAAGATAATCTTCCTCTATGGGTGGAGTCTCTTTCTAATTACTCAGAGAAATGTGATTTTGCTCTGCTAATGCAAAGATACCGACCTCTGTGTTTGATGTGCCACTTCAAAAACTACTGCTCTGCACACAACTTTCAGCAACTGAATTCTGGGAGGAAAGATGTAAATCCAAAAAAATGTGTTGGTAGCTAAAAAAGCCTGAAGGAATCTAGCAAACTGCAGAAAAGACACTGGAAGGTCCTTCGCTCCATGTCACCACATCTTTGTCAGAAACAAAGAAGAGCTATGTGAGGAAACTTCAGGCACTGCTGAAGGGCCACCTGTAGACAGCCAGCCTGAGCTGGTGTAAAGCAGAGCTCTGATAAATATATTAGCTATGGAGTACTAGTATAAAGGGCTTTGAAATACCTTTTAAGCGTAAAGTTGACCACCATCAAGCTGTAAGAAGTTAGGTTCTTTCCACTGGCTTTGATGTGAACCCTTCTCCTGCACTGGCACGTTCTGAAAAGGTCCTTCAGACTTTCCCAGATCTCATGATGATACTCCAGACTTCATACCCTTCTCCTCATTCCATCATCTTTCAGTGACCTTAGTAATCCAAAATACCAGTACCATGAGGGTTAATATATATACATACGTACTTATGTCTAAGTATTATGAAATTCACTCATTGTAGTGGCAAATACAGAAAAAACCCCCAAATCACGCAAAGGTCCACCGGCTATAGGTTTATTGCTAAACTTGGCTTTCAGGGGAAAAAAACCAAAACAACACAACTGAAAAACAACCCATGAGGTAACTGAACCAAATACCTTCACTTCTGAGAGTTCCCCTGTGGCATGGGAAGTTGATTGCTGGTGGATAGTGCTACAGCTCCACTAAGTTTGAAATTTCTGAAGAGAAACCACTAGAGAGGTTTAGTTCTTTGGTGGAATGGGTTTGATCGCTTGTTTTACACAGACCATGCAGAGCAGAAAAATCATCTGAGTACTTTGAGTTGAGAAAACACATTGTCTTTAGCAACCATTCTGAGCTACCAATAAAAAGCTTTGTCACCATACTGTATGTTATTTTAAGGAGTTAAGACTTAAATAAAAAAGAAAACCAGTAATTTCTGGTAAGAGTGGACTATGCTGAAATTTAAACTTCTGTATACAACTATTTCTTCAAGCTTGTAAGTACACGGGTTTCTTGTACTAGTTTGATGTAGCACCCTTCCCAGGTCATTCCTTAAAGTAAAAACCTTGAATAAATGGTCTTTTTACCTTCCTCCCCCAAGTGGCTCTACACTTCTGCAAAGGACATATTTGCAGATGAAGCTCATTATACTTTTTGAAAAGATCCAAGATGTACAGAGGGGCTTCCTCCCCCCCCAAGTATGACTAATAAGAGAGAACTACAGCTTGTAAACCTAAGTTTGCAGCATGACTTTCTGCTTTTTTGGTGAGATTATTTGACAGCAAGTGTTAAAAAATTACCTCCAAGATGACAATTCAGTAGTCTGCCTTAAAAAAACCCCTACGTTCCTTTACATAACTAAGGCAGAGGACTTGAGGGCAGTCCTACTTCAGCCCTTTCCCTAGCGTCCGTTTCCACAAACTTCGCAGAGAAGTTGTTATAACAACATCTGACCCGCCACAGCACGGAAGTGGAGGGAGGGGAGAAATGCGGCCCAACCAAGCCGCGCCACAGGGCGACGAGCAGCCGGCGTGCAGAGACCGCTCCCCCCCGCCAGCGGCTTGTCTCCTTCCCGGTATAGCCGGGACCAGCCGCGGGGGCGGATAAACCACCGCTGAACGGCAACGGCGGCAAAGCGAGCTCGGAGCCCGACGAGCAACAGCCACCAAGACCGCGCCTGCTCTACCGACAAACGCGTCACAAGTGCAGGGACTGCTCCTTCCGGCGCACGCGCGAACTCGGCCCCAGCCGCCAATCCCAGACGGCGGCCGCGGCGCGACGTACTGACGCACCGATGGGGAGCTCCGTCGGCGGCGCGCCTCAAGGGCCCCGAGGGCGGGGCCGAGCGGAGGCGGGGCCGGGCGGGCCGAGGAGGTGCCGCGCCAACCAAAACAACGCCACGCCCCGGCAGCCCTTGCGCCCGCTCCCCTCTCCCCGCTCCTACAGGTATCGCCAACGGTACCAGCACGGGGCCCGCGCTCGAGGCGCGGAGACCCCCGTGCCGCTGCCGCCACCGCCATGAAGCTTCGCGTGCGGCTGCAGAAGAGAACGGTGTCGCTGGAGGTGCAGGGGGCGGAGCCAACGCTGGGGGAGCTGCGCGCGCAGCTGCGCCAGGCCCTGCTGCCTGCCTGGGGGTACAGGTACCGTGCAGAGCGAACCATCGCGGGGTGTGGGATGGGGGAGCGGGGGGGAGATGGTGGGGGGTGGTGATGGCCGCGCGGGCTGAGCCCGGCAGGGCCGTACCATGCGGCGCGGGGAAGGGGAGGGCGGCCTGCTCCTGTCTCCCCCCGCCTCTGGCGGCGGCGCCGCTGCCCCCTGCGGGCCGGGCGGCCGCGGTGCCGGGGCTGCCGCGAAGGGTGCTGGCGACCGGTCTGTCGGGGCAGTGGCGTCTGCGGCTCTTTCTGTGATCCAAGTGAGCGTGAGGGCGTGAAGGGGAGGTGCCGAGAAGAGGGGGCTGAGCGGCGGGCGGCGAGGCGCGCCTAGCCTCGCCGCGCCGCCGGCCGCGGGTCCAGGTCCGCTGCGCGGAGGCCGGTAGGCCCGTGTGCGGCATCCCGCGGCGGCGCGGGGGAGAGCAGCCCCGGGCTGGGGAACGCATCACGCGGCATTAAAAGATTGCTGGCCTGGAGGCTTTCCCCGCTTCACAGGGCACGTTGCTAAAGCTCGTGCAACGGTTAGTAACGGCCGGTGCTGAGCTCTGTCCCACCGGCCGTGCGGCAGCTGACCGAGGCCTCTTGAGGCGTTTTGCTTCCCGGCCGCTCACTGCAGAACGGGAAAGTGAAGCTTACTTTGGGAAACTCTCAGCTGCGAAACACGGGTTACAGCGTGGTCAGAACCGGCTTATATTTCCTTATGGCCTTTACGTTACAAAAATCTTTGTAAGCTGTCAATTTTCTAGTTTTGCAGTCTTGTTAGAGAATCCCCGAGTTGAAATTGCATATGTGTTTTTCTTCTGTGAAGAGCTCATGGTAGCCTTTATAGGAGAGTAAAGTCTGCACAATTAGTTTAAGAAAAGCCTAACCAAGGGGCCCGTTTTCAGATGGTGGCCGAAGGGTTTGTATTCACCAACCTTTAATTAGCCATGACGTACTAATGTGCCACTGTGATATGAACATGTGATAGCTCCGCACTGTGCTGTGTAACAGTGTGGGCAGGAGAAATCTGAAGTTACTATACCTCTGTGTGAAGTTACCGAGGTGCAACCTTGATGTTTGTTTTTTGTTTTTCTTCTGTTTTGCAGTTCTGATTCAAAATTTTCAATAACATTGAACAGAAAAGATGCTCTCACAGAAGATGAAAAGACCTTAGCTTCATATGGGATTGTTTCTGGTGATTTGATATGCTTACTACTAGAAGATGCAGATGGACAGCCCAAAATACCTCCTCCTTCTACTTCTTCCCCACTTCAGAATGGTCGTGATCCATCCACCTTGATCCCCAAAAGTCAGGCCAACAGTCCAAAAGAAGAAGGGCAGAATGAGCAATCTTATAACCAGAAAGCTCAGCTGGAAGTTCAGAAGAGTGATGAGAAGGTAAGTACATGAGAATCACCCTGTGCAAAACAAGGCAAAAAAAGAAGGTATCTTGTCATGTCAGTTGCTGTATTATATAGTAGAGGAACTCTTAGGAATATTTAACTTCTTATACTCATCTGAGAGCAACAGAAATTTGTTTCTATACATTATATATTAACTGTGACACGTATCTAGTTCAGAGAGTCGGTGATGTTTCAGGTCAGACATTTTTACAGGATTAAATGGTTTTGGTGGAACATGCACTTTCCCTAAGGAAGTTAGGGTTATATTTCTTACCTGCCTCAGTGCTCTAGTCCTCAAGGAAACTGATTCTAGGTACGGAACAAATGCAGCAAGTACTGCGTGCTGGAAACACCATTTGCAAGATGAATGCACGATTCCTTTCTAATGGGTTGTAACAGTTCCCTGAATTTCAGGTGACCTGCAAGAGTGAAGCCTGTCAGTCTTGTGTGTGGAGGTTGTGTTGCTGCAATAGCTCCAGCCTCATGTAGGTGTGCGTCTGTGTGACCCTGTATGTGTCATGCGGCTAATAGGCGCATTTTTGGCATATTACTCAGTGGCTTCTGTTTTGTGTGACGGTTTGTATGTACAACAGTTAAACAGGGAACAGCTAACATCAGCTGCTGGGTCCTGTGGCCAATGGAGTCTTGCTCAAGGAGAGTGCAGCCTAGTGCCATGGTCTATCTCATTAGACAGTCCTGTCCTTTGGCAGGAGCTCGAGAACCTGGGAGATATTGCCTCCCAGCGGTCTTGGGGAACATGTATTTTTTTGTTTTGGAACAACTTTCAAATACAATATATTCCTTAATACAGCCTTTGTATGAGGAAGATGAATAAGTGGTCTTTTCAAAATATTATTTTAACATATGAAAATTAAGATTTAGGATAAAAAGAATTGTAATGAAAGCAAATGTAGTTGGACTGTTGTCTCATTGATTCTTGTCAGGAGCAGTAATCCTTACAGAGTGCTATGGGCATCCAGGCTCCTTTTGTCTGTCCATCAGATCCCAGTAAGCTGTGCTGAAGTATCTTTTCCATTTAATATTGAAAGGCAAGATGAAAGATTCTCACATTTTTCTTCGAAATTGTAGTGAATGATGGCAGGCTTATTTCTAAGCAACTATGTGTCCTTGTAGAAGAGCTCAAGAAGTTTAAAAATCTATGTTTAACTGGGGCTACATGCATTGCTGTTAATGAGAGAAGGGAAATTCCATGTGTTGGTTGCTGTGCCAGCCTCATACAGACATAAGGGTATCTTCTGCCATTATATGTGGATGTGGGGGAGAAGTAGCTACAGCTCTTTCAGACTCTTCTTTTTTTTTTTTTTTTCTCCCCTTTCCTGACCTTTCCCTTAGGTAAATCTGCTTATAGTTCTCATTTATGAAATTGATTTCATAATAATTTTTTTTTTTTAATATGTCCATGGGTAGTTTTATCAGTTAACATAATAATATGGTGTGATTTGGGTAGAAGGGAAGCCGCAACATAAACCACAGTGCTCCTCAAATGTCAGCAGATAGACTCTGCTGCTGATTGTGTGGGGTTTTTTTACAGCTCTTTAGGCCTATTCCATTTCTAAGTAGTCTGAATTATCATTCTGGTTACTTGCCATACATGTTGGCTGTATTATAAAAAATGATGGTACTACCATGATTCCTGTGTATGTTGTGAAAATTCTGATGAAGGTTTTAATATCACTTTGTCTTTAAGTAGTTTATGCAATCAACTGATAGACCCTTTTATAAAGGGCTTGCATTATAAATATCAAAAGTTACAGAGGCTATGTGTATAATCCCAGTCTCCAGCTGGGATGCTACAGAACGGAGATGTAATGAGTCTGTACAACTTGCATGAGAATCAGTAGAGTAGATGTGGTGCCTGTGAGGACTAGAACAAGCAGACAAATAATGTTCATAAATATAGATGTGTAATTTTCTGAATGAAGGTGTGTTTTGCTTTCCATTGCAGGCAGGATCCAGCCTCGAATTTCCTTCTGGATTAGTCCCAGAAGATGTTGACTTGGAAGAAGGTACAGGTTCCTATCCTTCAGAACCCATGCTGTGCAGTGAAGCTGCTGATGGTGAAATACCACATTCCTTAGAGATGCTCTACCTTTCTGCTGAGTGTACCAGTGCCACCGATGCCTTGATTGTTCTAGTACATCTTCTCATGATGGAGGCAGGCTATGTACCTCAGGTAGGTGCACAACCAGTCAGGAAATTTCTTGATCAGCATGAGAAAGCTGTGGAATACTGTGGGAATGTGTGACAGAAGATGTATCTGAAGATCTGCTTCTGGCTTTTTATATATCAGTTGGCAGGGGCTGCTGAAGTAGCTCTGACAAGTAAGCCTGAAGGCTAAAGACCAAAGCAGCTTTTAGGTATGAGAGGAGGGGCCTGTCTCTGTGTTTTTTTTCAGTCCTCAACCTCACTGATAACCAACTGATAACCTCCTGTTTCTGCTTTATGCTGCTGAGCTTGTGGAGATGTGCTTAGATTGTAGTACTTCTTAGAAGCGCTGTCTTAAGCATTGGTATCATCCCAACGGTATCCTGTTCAAGTGGTGGTTAACAAGGCCTAGGTCTGACAAAATCTTATCTCCAATTCTGTATTAATTTAACCAAGTTCTGTTAGGCTTTGGCTCCAAGTCACGCACCCACGACAGTACCTCTGTATGATGTAGGAATCACCTTTTTCCCCTTCAGGTTTTCAGATTTGCATTGTTTGTTTACCAATATGTAAACATGCAAAAAATTATTTGCACTCTAGGAAGGTGTTTAAATACATTCTCATGATTTTTCTTGTGCTGAGGCTAGCTAAGCACATGTAGGGTGGCAATTTAGGTGTCTGGTTGACTGATACCAGTTTAATAGATCTGCTAAGTTAATTGCATTCCTGTGGCCTGAAATACTATCTGAAGAGCACACTTGGCACTGGGAAGAAAGTTTGTTTATGCCAATCAGTAACCTTGGAAGTAGGGAAGATGATTGCTGTGCAGATTTGAGAGGAAATAGTCTGCTTGTACTTGTGATTATGTTCTGTCCCCCTCTGAGCCTTTTCTTGCTGGGATTGAAAGGAATTTACTGTTAGTCCACACAGATTTCAAGCTATGATTCTTCAATTCCCGTCAGACCTCCTAAGTCACAGAAAATGTGCAATAGCATGTTTTTCACACAGGAAATTTAACATACATGCAGGCGTTGTCAGAGTGCTGGAATAAAAGACAAAATGAAATGCATGTCTCAAAGAAATAGGTGTGAGTCTGCTCACTGAACAACCTTCCTTGTCAGAAACTGGTACAGGGCAAAAAAATTACTGTTAGTAATTGCTGTTAGGCTTGGGAAAAAGTAATATATAATCATGCTATTATAGTCTGTGCCATAATGCACATTGGGACTAAAATAAGATGTGCAAGCAGCATTCTGTCATTTCCTAACTTCTAATTCTCTTCTTTTTCATCTCTTAGTCTTGGTGTATTGCTAAAGTATGGCAGTGTTATCTCTGTGTATTTTTAGGGGACAGAAGCCAAAGCAGTGTCTATGCCAGAGAAATGGAGAGGGAATGGTGTTTATAAGCTACAGTACACACACCCCCTTTGTGAAGAAGGTTTTGCTGGTTTGACTTGTGTGCCTTTGGGAGATCTTGTTGCTATTAATGGTAAGTTAGTCAAGTTTTTACCCCGGATGCCTATTGCTGAATACCACTGTTATTTAGCAAGAAAAAACTTAAATGTGCTTTTGTGCACCTTGTTTAGAACTGCACCTTGATTATCCAGGTTGCTGAGCTGCAAGAGATGCCACTTCCTGGAGCTGAATATTCTTGGCATTTCCTGTTTCCCTCTGGTCGTAACAGATGCGTCTTTAGGGGCTTTAACTGGCCTGTTTGTTGCAATATTTTAGAAATCTGCTTCTTCTTTCATAGGAACTTTGGTATACATTGCCAGACATTAAAAGCAATAGCTTTGCTCCAGCTATAGTGTTTTGTCCCATCTCATGTTCTTTGCAAGATTAACAAACAACTTCCAGAGTATGTATTCTTTAGCTTTAATGTCTAATCTTTCCTGTAGCACACTTAATAGTTTAGCTGTGGTCTCATAAATTGTATTTAGTTTAAGCTATTCAGTCCAGAAAATATAGGGAACTCTCTTTTTGAACCGTGTCACTTGGTAGCATTTTGGAGGTTTTTTTGTTTGTTGTCTTCTGGTTTTTGTTTTTTTTTTTTTTGTTTTTTTTTTGTTTTTTTTTTTTTTTTTTTTTTTTTTTTT
>JANHGN010019523.1:0-22423 GCA_024605025.1 Megaceryle maxima | reverse complement strand
TTGTTAAAAGGAGTAGGAGAACAAACCCCCCCCCCCCCCAAAAAAAAAAAAACCAAAAACCAAAAAGCTTAAGACATTTCATCAGAAAAGCAATAACCTGGATCCCTCTAGAGGCCATTTGTGTAATATTTGGTAGGGAAAAAGAATAGAACTTATCTCCCAATTCTCTGTCTACAAATAAAGGAAGCTTATCTATCTCAAGTTGTTATTTATTATCTTGCCAGCATGCTTCTGTTGGGTGGTGAAAGCTGTATAATTACTGTAATTCTTTCTGTTAAACCAGTTCATGCTTAGAACTGAGTAATGCAGCAGGAGTTTCTGTATGCATTAGTTCAGAGCCTTAATTCTTGTATCTGTGTTTCCTTGAAGATTGTTTTTAGAAATGGAGTGGTTTATGTCAAACACTAATCAAGGCACCAGAAAGACAGGTTTCCATTGGTAATAGTATTGAGAAGGAGCTAATTAAACAGGTCAGACAAAAGGAATACTATTCCTTTCTAATCTGTGCATTTTAAGCAAATGCCTCTGTGCGTCTGATTCTGATGTCAACTAAGTATGTGTGAAAAGTCAAAACTTAAATACCTGTAAAAGACAAGACATGCCATCATGGTGTGGATATATACTGGAATATACATGTATTGATGTATATTATGCATCATCTATATGCAGGATCATATATATGCAGGAATATACGTGTATTCATGCAAGTAGCCTAAGTGTGGGTAGTTTGGAAAGGAACAGTGCTAAACAGAGCAAGGAGGAGAACACAGCTTTCTAAACTCTACACATAGCTTCTGGGATAAAAATCATCAAATTTGAGAGCACCTAAGTTATGATTAAATTCATGGCTGTTGAACACTGTGATAAATTTTCCACATTAAATGCTTCCTGAGCCTGAGAGCAGTGCTATTCCAATGGCTCATTCAGGACACTGCTTACTGGGGTGAATGCATTGACTTAAAGGATAGAGGTCAAGCTGGTTTATCAGCTGTGTCTGTGACAAGCAGACTGTGAATACAATATATGAAGTGCTAGCCATGTGTCACAATCTGTCCTTCACTGATTGAAAAACCTTGCCACAAAAAAAAAGCCAAATCAATTTAGATAGCTAATTGATAGAATCACAATGTTTTCATAGTAATTCTTCACTGAATTAACTTTGCTGCCAGCTATGTATGCACTTGTGTAATTTGAGTTGATGATATGTAAATAGTTTATAAGTAATGTCCTTTAAAATATTTTTGGTTCATCTCTGGTCCTTATTCTGTTTCTTCTGAACATTTATCATTCTTGCCTCCTTCCTAGCAAAGCTTTACAGTCGTCTATCACTATTTATTCCACAGCATCCTGCTAAGTATTTGAAAATAAACTTTATTTTTTTAATGAAGTGAATGGGAAGAGTGGCATACTGTTATACTTAATTTTGGCGTAGAGTAGAATAGGGTTTGATCATTCATTACATGCAACATATTCTGTTCTACACCATGAAATGTAATTTCATCCACATGAGTGAACACTGATGAGGTACTTTGGTAGTGTTGGGTGATATTACTGGCCATATCCAACTTTGCTGTAAAGGTGAAAAGAATAATGTTATAATGAAAGATAAAGATGTGGGGTAATAGTCATAAAAGGCAATTTACAAAACAATTTACAAAGAGTAACATCTTTTTATGCAGCATTATGCTGCCTTGGAAAAAAAAATCTGTAACTTGTACATATGGTGCACAATATACAATATGCCAAAATGTAGGTAGATTGTACATAATCTGGATTAATTTTCTGACCCAAAAATGTTAATATACAAAACGATAATAATCTTGGGTTGACAGAAAGTACTGGTGGTGTCAAAATCTCAATGTTAGTTATGTACTGGAGCTGAGCCAAGACTATTGATGGCAGAGGGAAGACTCCAGTGGGCTTTATATGATTCTTCACTCTGTGTCATCACTTTGCCTAAGTGCCACTTTACATTTTGTCCATATAATTGTTCATAGTAGAAGTTTCATTTCAAACAAGGAAGTGTATCTGAAAAGATGTGAGCTGTCACTGGGTACTTTTAAGCTATCTAATTCTTTTGTTTGAGGTTGATCGACTGGGTAATTGATTTGTCGCTGGTTACTTTTCAGCTCGGTAATTAAGTGGGAGGCAATAACATCTGCCAGACTGCATCTGCCAGAAAGTGGAGCTCTAGCTCCTAGGGATGTGTGTCCTCACCAGGAGCCTTTCTTTTTTTTTTTTTTTTTTTTTTCCCCCAAACTTAAACAACTGGAGACTTGGTATTTAGTTTTTCCGTGGCCCTTCTGTTGGTTTATAAAACAAGAAGGTGATGGGTAAAATCAAGCAAGGTTTAAATTATTTCCATGGAGAACTTATTGCTTTTCTCTTTGACATCCAGCTGTTCATTTCCTTTGTCCCTTAAAATAAAGGGAAGATTTTAACTCCCCCTCCCCCAGGAAATAAGTCCAGATATTTTTAGCAAAAATATACAGTTTGCCATACTGGGGATATGAGGGGTGCAGGGAACCATCTTCTTTTACTTACCACACTATGGGCTCATTGCCCACTGATGAATATTTATAGTAATGATTCCTTAGAGCAGAATGTCAACCCAGTTGTGCCATGATCTACTTTGTGGTTTTGTAAATGGTTTAAAGCATAGGACAGTGAAAGTTACTTTAAATTCTCTTTATTTTCTACTCCCAAGCTGCCTCGATTAGGAAGGATTTTTAATGGAAGCATATAACTTTCCAGTCACATAAAGAGAAGCATGGAGAAAATTGTATTCAATCAAGATGAGATGTCAGGATTAGTTTTCTAACTTAAATTCTCAAATGAATCCTCAATGAAATCCAGACTGAACATAGCATTTGCTTGCTAATGTTAGAGCTATGCATCTTAATGTACTTTATTAAGCTGGAGTCTCATTCATTTATGCTGGTATGTGGTTTACGCGGTATGTATACTGGCAATGTTTTATCCTAATTCTTGGATATATACATTGGCTAATGCTAAGCCAGCCAACTTTCTGAAGGTAGCTTGTTTTGTGCATAATGTGCCCTCTGTAATGCTTGTGTTCCCTCGGAGCTTGCCAGCATTCTTACTCCCCCACGGTCAAAACAAGTATTGCTATCCGATTTGTGAAAGGAGAGTAATACTATTTTGGCAGGAAAAACATGTTATTTTAGGTGTGTAGCTATGACTTAATAAAACAAAAGAAGGGTGATGCGTCGTCTTACACATCCTTGTGCATTTGACAGGGAGTCTGCTCTTTCATTTTGAGGGCAAGTTAAGCAGAGAGAATTGACCATGCCTTGGAGATGACTTCTACTAACTCAATGGCTTCAAACTGAAGCTGGAAGGGAGGGGGGATTGGATTTCTGAAAAGGTTTCAATTAGTTAACCCCTTTTTCCCAGTGCTTACAAGGATTATCAATCCATAAATTAAGAACGTAATTCATTGTAGTAAAAAAAAAGAAGTCCAAGGAAGTAGAGCAGTGTAGAGGTCGAAGCATAGACTGTGAGATGGATTAAGTGAATCACCACATGGTGAAGTTTGAAACTCTGTCCAGCTCTCTTGTGCCCAAATGCTACTCCATGAGACCTCTCACTTTTGCTTCTTTTGAAATTATAGATGTTATGAGCCATCCTCATCTTTCTTCTTTCATTGCCAGGACAGTGTTCCCTGGAAACACCTTCTAACCTTGCATGCTTGGCCAGGTCTTTATATCCCTGACAGACAGATCCAAGCAGAAATTTGAAGGAGATCTGCATAGACTAAAATCTCAAACTCTTTAAGGGGAACTCAGAACAACAAAGTGAGAGGAAATGGAAATAAAATGGGCTTGTAAACTAGTGGCATATGGCTGTGTCAGTCTTTGCAAGCTGCCTGTTGCTTCTAGGATTAGTTTTTGATTCCACACCTTTCTAAACTGTAACAAAGTGTGCATATTGTAGCTTCCAGCTTTTCCTCCTCTGTCCCTGAAGTCTCTTGAAGCTTCTCACCCTGTTTTGTTTAGCAGCTTTTGAGAAAGCGTGCTGCCTCCTCTCTTCTTCCTTGACCCACTGATTTTTGAAATAAATACAACATTTAATGAAGAATGCAAAAATTAAATAGCCTCTTTTACAAGACCTCTAAATACCTTGTAGAGGTCTTGTAGTGAGAAGGTAGAGAGGATCACTGCATCTAAAGAAAAAAAATGCTCCCTGAACAGACAATGAGAACTTTCTATATCTACAGGGAAAAATGAAATGTAGGGGAAATGGTCTTCAGAAGACAAGAGTGTGGCTCATGCTAGCTTTCCACGGTACTTTCAGTCCCTGTACCCTATTGTGTTTCCCAGCCTCTGCAGGAACCAAAGCTCATCTGTGTTCTCCCTGAAGCCTTCAAAGGACTGATTGTTTTTCCCAAGTACAAAGATCTACTTCATTTAGCTTTTAGGAGCTTTCAATGGTGCTATGAAGTCACTCATATATTCAGAAAAGTACACCTGTATATCTCTGCAGGATCACATTGTTTTATTACTGCTACAGCACAGTGACTGCATTTCAGATCACTCCCAGGCAAATCTGGCTTTTGTTCCACATAAAATAAAGATCTCCCATAAACCATAGCTCAGTTTAGAAACATATTCAGGGAGTGCTGCCTCTTACAAAACGAAGGTGGCAATGAATACTTGTACTCAATCAAAACAGAAAGAAACAAACAAAAAAGCCTTCCTTGAAAGCCCACTGTGTCCAGTGCAGTAAGCCTCAAGGCTTCAGTAACTTATACCCCTCTCAGTTGTGTAACTCTTAGAGGATTCATTAGTTAATGCTAATTCAGAAAGACCACCTAGAGCAGGTTGCATTTTCTGCCTGTACATTAAAATTCTCTGTCAATTGATGTGAACGTTGAAGGAGGTGTCAAAAGTCTTTAAACTCACAGTAAGGACCAAATGGCAAACTGCATACCCGTAAGTTCAAATATGGAGAAAAGTGACATTAATTCCAATGGAAGAGTGCAGGGACTGCAAACTGAAGAAGTGCTTAAATGTTCTGATGGATCATTGCTTCCTTCTGCCCTGGTTTACGTCAGAGCAGTACAGTTGAATTAAACAGGAAAGACACAGTAATGTAGCCATAGTCCATAGGCAGCCAGTACACATAGAACTTTTTAAGGCAACCTCCCCTTTGACTTGAGTCAGTACAGATTATTTTGTAATTTATGTCCCTGTGCTGCAGTCAGAGCTGGAGAGTCTCTCAAAGGAAATAGCTGAATCACTGGAGTCATTTTGAGTCACTGTTGCTGCAGGAGAGACACTAAGTGCTGTGGGACAGAAGACTGCTCTCTGAGTAATCAGGTGCTGAAAAGGGACTGATGCTGAAAGCCCTAATTGGCATTAACATTCATCATCAAAATGCCTGCTCATAATGAGCTTCCAATCTTAAGGGCTTATGTGAAGTACGTGCTTTACAATAGCTCATTCCACAGGCATATACCTCAGGAGAAGTCTAAAGAAGCAGAGATAAGACAGCAATGAATTATTTTTGTCACTTCTCTCATGTAGTCCTGCAAACAATGGACAAGTGGCTTAAACACACTTTTTTTTTGTAAGTATTTGGATGTTTAATCATTATTTTTATGGCTTAGGCTATAAGAGAGCCCCTGGGTAGTCTCGGGTGTAGTCTCTGGATGTGCTGCAATTGCTAACAAATACAGGAAAATTCATTCCCAAGTATGGCTTCTTTGAACCATAGGAACCAAGGAAGTAAATTTCATTGGGGTCGAATTTGGTTGCCTTTTCAAAAATTTTCATGTAGGGGCTTTGAGCAAGGGCTTATTTCTAAATCTCTTGTGAAAATAAAAAAGCAAACCCAAGAAAATAGCAGGTTATATGGAAGTTAAGTCACAAGGGAAAATGTAAGAATTGAAGAGTTGAAGAATTCCTGTAAGCTTTCCAAGAATATAGTGGAATTGTAAAGAGGAGGACTAAAAGTATTTGAGGACTGACCTCAAATACAGTCCGATAAAACTATTCATGAAGAGTTATGATACTTTTGACTTTAAAAAAAAACCCTGAATGTGCACATTTATAGAGTTCTGCTGTTTCTTGAAACGATGGTTGTGAAAAACCCACATTCATAAGTAGTTTGAGATCTACTGATAAACCCAACAAGGGCAGTTTTGTATCTATTGCAGAGATAAGACCAAGCCTGGCATTTAAATGAATGCCTGAAGCAGTAGGTTGAAGAGAGCAGGTAGATTGTTGTATCCATTGCCAGCTGGTTTTTTTTGAACTGTCTTTTAAAGCAGTCAGAGTCGGGGGGGGGGACAGAAAAAAGATATTTTCTTCTTTTGGGAGAGAGAGGACTAACAAATGACCCGTTCTTGCCTTGTTAAAATTAGGGATGCCAGATCTTTATTTATATTATCACCCTCCATTTTTATCTCCAGATCTAGCTGAATACTTTGAGAATAGTTGAAATAAGCAGTGTAAAACTTCAAGTGAAAGAAAAAGTCATTCTTTGGAAATGAATATCAAAACTAGGTCAGTAGCCTGCACCATAAAGCCTCCTTTATGCTGTTCTCATAGTGCTAATGGTTATTAAAGACCCAGAAAGAGCCCCAAAGGTTACCCTTTGGAAAAGAAGATACCATCACTGGATTAGCATTGCTCCACAGACTAGTGTAGAAAGCAGAGATGAAGGGAAGGAAAAAAAAATAATTTCTCTTGCTGCATTTGTCCCCTTTCCAAACCAGATCTTGGTTTAGATTTAGTGACTCCTTGACTCTCTAGCATAAGCATCTGTCCTTAATGTGAGCTATAGAAATTTCAGTCATTACAGACCTGAGGCTGCAAACCTGCTTAGGTAGAAATGCATGCATATTTTCTATTTTATTTCCTTCTGTATTGAATAGGAAAATTACAGGGAATGTCTGAAGAGATTTGGCTTCTTAGGAGAGGTGCTGCCCACTTCTAACAAGACTGATAGCAACTAGTAATGTAAGGGCACCTTTTAGATGAGCTTTTATTGGATCTCTGTAGTGTACCTGCAGAGATATAGGAAAACCAAGCTTTCTGTACAAGTCCAGATCTGCTGTACAACAGTTACCTCTCTGACTGGCATGTCATTGATCATAAATTCCATATACTCTGCATGAGGAAGGGTTACTGAGTGAGTGAGAAGGACTAAAACCCCATTTGTCCCCTAGTAAATCTGTGCTGAGGACAGCAAGGACTAATCTGACCTATTGAGCTCAGTCCTATATTCCCCATGGCAGATTAGATTTACAGTGCCTCCAACAAGTGCAAGCATAGACCACCAGCTGCCTTGGGAGGGTCACTGGGGCTCAGCTTTGGTTGCTCAGTTTGCAGAGTGGTGGTATCTTTGAATTCTTGGTTTCAATTACAGACAGAAGTTTTTACATTTCGGCTGTACATATTTTCTTCTGTAAACTTTAATAACATTGAAATTTTCAGGGTTAATTGCCTACAATTAACCCTCTCTCCCACATTCACCAGAAAGCCTTTGAATCATGTTGCAAAGCACACCAGTATTGTACGTGTGAAACAAGTCAAAGATGGCAATGACCTTACTAGACCCACTCACTTTCAAAAATTGAGAATGACTTGTTGATGGCAAATACACTGTGCTGAATACAACGTTGGCCCTGGGCCTGATGGTGCAAGGCAAGATTTTGGCCGCTGCCACCACCAGGATCAGGGAACAGTGATGGTTCTGGGGACCAACCTACTCATCCAGCTGTGGACTCCCCTGGCACATACTCAGCCTAAAGCTGCTGCTTTAAACAGTCCCCGCTAAACAAGTTGACCTCTGCACCATCTGTCCTCTTTGTTACAAGACACAGAAGAAAAATGCCGTGAATCACTCTGGGCTGGGGGTTGACTTGCAGCTGTATTCATTGCTGTTGCAAAAGACAACTCTGATTTTTGCTATGAAAATGTTCAGACTACATTAGCAGCTGTGTGATGCCTTGCCACCCTCACTGCTGAGCAAAGGTTATTGCATCTGGTGGTAAATCAAGGGTGCACTGCACTGGAAAAATGTTGTTTTGCACAGACAACCTTCTTGAACCCTCCCAAGTCTGCCTCCAGCCTATTTCTGGGACAGAGCCATGCTGTGTTACTCCTCATGGCAAACCCACGTAAATAAGAAATAACGAAGGAAAACTGGGAATGGGCTCACACAGGGTTCAGATTTCTACAAGGCCTGTATCCAGTCAGGGGGGAAATTGCTGTTGTTTTTTAAGCAGTGTGTAAAATATATCTGAGAGTTTGTTTACAGATAAAGAAAATCCACAAGAGTGCAACATGATGAGTGTAAAAGTTCTCATACTGACTTTTTGCTTACTCAGAAAGACTAAGTAGTCTGTCTACTTTTGAAGTTGTTCTGCTTTTACTTTGTAATTCAGCAGGGACAATATTTTTAAGTTCATTTTGTTGTTTTAAGGCGAGAGCTGTTTTGTGTCGCTTAAAGGAAATGGGACTTTCTGTGGGATACATTTTTCCTCACTGTTTCTTTTTGGCTAATAATTTTATTATAAAATTTACATCCAAGACTCAAATATAAATATGAAGGACTGGCTTCAGTGCTGATGGCTGAAGCTGCTAAACCAGTGGATGTCCCTACGACACGTGCATAGCATAATCTGGTTTCAGTCTCTGAACACAAGGTTGTTTTTTCTCCCACCTCCAAAAGGGTGTAGGCCAATGGAAGAAGTTTTGTTCTGCAGCTGCTATTGCTGCCAGTTTCTCATGTAATAGAAGTATATGATTCCAGTGGTGCTGTAAACTCCATCACTTCTGAAAGCTTTTTTGCACATGCTGGACTGTAAAGTGACACTTGCTAGGTGGTTTCTGTGCTCAAGTGTATTTGCTCTGCCTGTCACTGTAACTTTTTCTAATTGTTAATGCTGTTGGTCCTGAGCCTGCATCTCTTCCTTCCTTTCACCATTGACATGTTCTACTATCTCCTTACAAGTAAATTTAATTATGCCCCTATCAGTGTCATGGAAGTGCTAACGCAGAAGGAGTCTCTGCATAAATAAGACAAGTGTGGTGGCAGCCCAGAAGCAGGAATTTCTGTAGTCTGCTCTGAAATTGCACATAGTCACACACTATCTCTTATTTATTGGATGTTTCCGTTCAATTTGTGTAAACAAATATTTTACCACATAAAAATTGCTGGGGGGAAAAAAAAAAAAAACAAACAAACAAAAAAAAAAACCACAAAAAACCCAAAACACATTAAATGGAAATTAGTTCATTTGCAGGCAAATTTAGGCTCTTAAAAATTTCAAGGTAAGTTTCTGCCTAAATGTTTTAAATGTGCTGCTTTAGAAGCACCACAGGTCCTTGGAAATATCCTTTCATGGAATGTAGCCTTCTAAATGTTTAATTTAGCAGCTGATAATAGATTCAGGCTCTTCAGGCTGAAAGCTTTCAGAAGTTTATTCAGTTTATTTATCTAGATGGAGCAGGGACACCACATGTAATTGGATAAACAATGATTTAATTAATTTTTCAGAATTGCAGTATAGTTCATTTGTACATGCGAATGATAACCTCTTTGGCAGATGCTGCTTTCAGATCATAAAGCAGTGTTCCACTACAGGGTCAAAAAATGGCTTTTAGATCATCTGTGTTTTATTTCTGAAGAAAGTACTATAAATCTGATGTCTTTTTTTTTTTTTTTTTTTTTTTGTCTTTTTTTTCCTCCAAATAATACAGAAATATTATGTTGGTTGTTTGAAAGTTGAAATTTTATGGCTTCTTGTTTAATAGTAGTTTGTCTTTCAGCATGATCTACACTCTTTTTCCTGAGGGAAGGCAACCTGGGTGTCCAGACCCAGTTTGCCCAGCACTTTCATCAGCTCCCCAGGACCATGGCAGACCCGTCCAGCTGTAGAGGCTGGTGCATGATTTCCTGGCTCTGTGTGTGGAGTCACTAACAGACATTGGTTGGGTTGGCAAGGTCAGATGAAACACTGTAGAAACATGGCCAGCTTTGCTTTCTTTCTCTGAATACATGGCTGGGAATGAGAGAGATGTCTGAGGATGCAGAATTTGGCCATTCCTACTTCTAATATGTAGTTTCAAGCTTAGGGGTTGTGCTTTTGGCTTGGTTTTTTTGCGTGTTTGTTTGGATTCTTTCTACTGAAGCAAACAGAGCATTTGTAAAGCGCAGATACATTTTGAAAAACCACAATAAAATGAAAGAAAATCACAATAATTACAAAGACTGAGTAAAGGTCAAAGATAGAGTCGGTCAAAGTCATCACCCAAACTTGCTCTGTAGTTTTCCTGTGGTGCGTCACAGCTCCTCAGACTTACGCTGGGCACTGCCAGTCCTGTTTGTCTGATTGTCTTTCTCCATGTCTCAGTCTTTTTTTAGAAGTCCCGAGCCCACAGCTGCACAAAGGAATAATATACAGACAAACTTGAAGACTTCATATTGAACACAGGGTTGGTTTTGATCCTCCGTTAGCCTGAAGTAATCAGACTGGGAGCTTAAAACCTCTTAGTTTTTCATAGATCTGTCTTACAGTGCTATTTTTAGGATCCTGGTATTTTTACCATTTTTAACTTGTTCTTTAACAATAATTCCAGGGAAAAGGCAAGCATAAACTTACTGAGAAACTGCAGTTCCTCTGCTGCTGACACAGGAGATGGGACTGGGCGATCATGGCTGTAATTTAGCAGCTAGTAGAAAAAGTTGTACTTAGCAACGTTCAGGCTTTGATACGTGGGATTTTGGTTCTGATTGAAGCAACTAGTGGTTACACAATAAACTTGTGACAAGATAATGTTACATTTACATTGCCCTTTATCTTTTACAACTCTCTTGATAAGAGAAGATCTAACTGCAAGAAGAATTTGGATGAATGTTTATTGAAATAAAAGCATCAGCAAAAATGTTATCATTCTGATCAGAGCAAACACATATCAGAAAGTCATTGCTTCTATAAATTACATTATCTAGTAGCATCTGAAGATTATGTGGTTTGAAAGCAAGGAATTCAGGGTCTTTTGCAAGGAATTATAATGATAATGAATGTAGAAACTCCTAAACAAGGTTAAATATGCAAGTAAAGGTGTTTCCTAGTCCTCACCATTCTGAACAATGATCAACTAATACAGCAACTAACTAATGCACAAGGTAAAAGTAATGGAAGAGACCTCTCACCTTCCTACAGAGCCAGAGAGCTTGGGAAAGAGCAAGCGTAACAAGACATCCACACATGTGCAACAGCTGCCAGAAACTGGGGAAGAGAGGAAAATGTTGACAGAAAGCATGAAAGTCGAACTGAAGTCTCAGCAAGCAAGAGGTTAAAAGTGAAAACCAGACTCCCCACCTACCTGATATGGAACTGGGAGGGGAAGTTACTGAAGTGTTGGCTGACTTTCTAGTGGGAAGGCTGTTTTCTCTCCATCCTGTGTTCACTGGAAAAGCCTCTGGTGTTTGCCGTAGAGAGCTTTACTCATTTTTGGAATGTCCTTTGTGCTAATAGAGTTGTCTCTGGCCCAATGCAGTAAAAAGTTTCTTCTTCAAAATTAAAAGTCAAAACCAAAGACCAGCAAAACCAACAACTAAAACCCACAATAACAGGATTCAGAAACAAAACCAAATAAGTTCAGAGTAGCAGAGTGGCAGTTAACCTTTCCTGTACACAGATTGTTCTCATTTATTTTTTGAATATGGCACTAAGCTCTAGATTTATTCTTGAATGCTCTGGGAAATTTACTTTCCCTTTGTTACAAGACACAATATCCCACAGCTCTTTGATCTGCTTTCCTTTCTCTTTCTACCTTAGTTTGAAAGACTTTTTTTTTCTCCTGGCTCCTCTGCATTACATTCCTTGTTTTTTTGCAGAAGTACAACTTCTGTGTGCCAAACTCTTTTCACATAATGTAACTAAATCCCTATGTCCAATTCATGCTATTGAACACAAATCTCTGGCAGATGCTTCTCAAAATCTGGCTACCACTTGAGTATTTTTCATCCCGTGCAGTTTTTTTATGAGAGTTTTGCACATAGAACTTTAACTTTGGCAATTGGAAATAAAAGCACCTTCTTTTCTGCTATAAATTTCAAACAATTTCTTAAATACTTAGTTCCCAGTTTCTGCATTCAAAGCACAGTGACCTGGAAATTAGCTATTCTGATTTCTTACTCCTTCCTATTTGCCAAAGAAAACCCAAAGATTTGAAGATTTATTTATTTTTTTAATTTTTTTTTTTTTTTTGGAAGTATGGAAACTCCAACATTTAACCTAATGCTCTACTATCCTAATTTCTTTGAAGCACAGATTGGATCAGAAGCTTTTACTTGGTTGCAGAGGTTGGACTGCCTCTTATTTGCTAAGCTACATGGGACTACTGAAGTGACACCAGTGGGTTTCATGTTGTGTTTGTCCACCACATTTCAAAGTACCTCATCTTCTGGATTAAAAGTACCTCTGCCAGTTTTCTGCTTTTTGCTTAGACAGAAAAAAGCACAACAGTATCCAAGCTTATGCAACAGTGCAAGTCTGTTCAGCTTCCTTATCTGAAGGCTACCATTTTGATTTATATGCCTGTGAAATGAAGCTGTATTTTCATGGATTCTTGGCTGTGATCAAACTCTCTAAATCGAGATCAAACACCAAAAGACATCGAATGTTCTTCTACTGCACTCAGCCTGAAAAAAACTTAAAGGTGTAAGAACTGGCTGAGCTGCCAAAAGGAGTTGGTGAGGAAGAATGAGTGCTTCTGAAGGTATTTAGAGAGAATATGTGTTTATATAGTAAACTAATTCCAAGCAAAAGCAATTTATCTTGTCTGTGGTATGTAGTACAATTGAATTAGAAAAACAAGAACAGGATTCTTGAAAATTCTTACCTATTTAAAAGCTGCACTAAGCAATTTCTATTTTAGAACATTATTTAATTGCATTCTGTAAAATGCACTGGCAGGGCAGTCGTTTTCTTACCAACAGGTAACAGCAGTTTCAAAAAATGTGCTTTCTTCAGTGTAGCTGTAGGAACTGTTACTACTCAGAAACTAGCATAGTCATTAATCAAAACAAAAAAGAACAAACTGTTATACAAAGTAATAATTTTAGCAGACAAGTACTTTGAGTCTGCTTAAAACAGATGATGAGAATATATTACCCTGTTCTTGGTTTATTGTCTCCATAAAAACTTGGAAGGATACGCATCTGGTCTAGTAATTTTTTTATTTTTTTATTCCAGGCACAAATAATATGTTCTCCTCCAAGAGAATTTTAAAATTTTTTTTAAACTTTATGATTCTGGCAACATTTTTACCTTATTGGTGTTGGCTTATTCCTGTGATAGTTGAAACACACACGCACTGTCCACTGTGGTTGCATTGAAGGTGCTGAAAAGGAGTGAATTCCAATGGGAATCCTCACTGAAAGTGTTGTTATCAGCAGGGATGTTGCTGGTAGCAACCATGGAAATGTTTAGGATGATCTGAAGTAGTCTAAAGATAAGTAATAGGATGACAGCAAGCAGAAGAAAATATATGCTGATTCTTAGGGAAAAATACACTCTTCATGTTGCATCCTGTTAAATTACATAAAAGGTCACTAGGGAACAGGTAGGTGTTTGGAGTCATTTTAAACTGGTTTTGATGAAGAAATTTCAGGTTCTCTTGAAGTAAGCTGTTTTGTCAGGAGGAGGGACTCTTCTGAACCTAGATTAATCTCAGTAGTAATTGCAAATGTTACAATTCCATGGGCCTGGCTGAACACTGGTAGCTTTCTCAGTTGGAGTGTCTAAGTGCCTGGCATGTACCTTTTCAAATCAACACTGGAAGTCTCTATTCACTGGTGATAATATCATTCTTCTGGGAAATACTAAGTGTATCAAGAGATGTTTCATAGACTAAGCTGCTATCATGCTGACTTACCAAATATATAAGTTAAATAAAGCTTTCTTAATCAGAGGCCTGCAAGTGGAGCTCAAGCAACTGATTTTCTCCTGACTTGCAATAAGTGGGGGAGAGGAAGTAATTTAGTTAGTAATCTGAGTTTGATTAAGTTACTAGAAATAGTAATTAGTCATTTGGTTAGAAATTGTACAGTCATTCAACTATTTATTTTGGTTTTACATTCCATTTCAGAGACGATGGACAAGAAGGGAGTACAAGAAATGGGCGAATGCAAAAATAAGGGACAATTCATATATGGTGTTGTAAAGTGAGTGTCAGTAAATACAAATACATTGAAAGCTAGCAAAATTGAGACAAAATGTTAGTATTGATATACTATATTTATCCTACATGGGCTATTTACTGGTTCCAGTGAGCAGCTTCTTCCAGCCCTGTTATGCTCAATTTGATTTTGTTTAGTTACCTTTGCTCTCCTGCTATCCCTTGTTTGTAGTGATGTTTTAAAAACATACACTCGTTTACTTGTGACTCTTGCTTTTCTAAACAAATGAGGATTTGCAAAACCAGGTCTTACTTTTCCTACTCCTTCATATTGTTATAGAGGCTAAAGAAGTATTTTCTAATTTCAATTTCAATTATTTTTAGGCTAAAGCAGTGACTGAACACAGATTATCTCCCCCTGGTCCTCCACAAGCCATGTATCACTGGCAAAAAGAAAATACTCTAAATTCCTTTATTGTACTGTGATTTGGGTGTCTCTTATATCAAAAAGCATTATCATACATTTTAAAATATTACAGAATACAGTTTTTTATAGTATTGAATCTGCACAAATAGAGTATTGTTAAAAAAAAGATTTATGAGGATTTTTCCTCATTTGCTTTATAAAACCACCAGATGCACACAAAGAAAATAGTAAAGAGCTTGCTTGATTCAATATGCATACCAGGGTGCTTGGTAAGCTGCCTATTTTGTCCAAGACAGTGATCCTTTCTGTGGCATTCTCATGAGCAATGCTTTGCATTATACCCTGGGTAGAGAGAAATAATAATTTTTAATGCTGTTTTGAAACAGTGAGATGTCAATGAAATAATTAATTTCTTTGAGGAAGTTATTGACAATGGTTTGGGCTGGGCCTGCTCCTAGACAAATGACAGATGCTTTCAAGTAACCCCTTTCCCTTCCCGAAGGGAAAGAGAAAGGTAATAAAGGACAGAGACTTATGAACTGGAAAAGAAAACTAAACCAGCTATAATGAAAATAATAATAACAAAATGAAATATATAGCAATATATACAAAATCACGTTGAACCCAACCCTCCTAAGAGCAGTTGTCATGGGTCACCACTGATGCTGTAGGCAGGCACTGGGGAAGTCCTAGACTGGGTTTATCAGCAAACCGGAACCAGATTCAGGAGCTGGATTCTAGAACTGGATTCATGAATGCATGGATTAGGATCAAAGGTAGAACTCTGGAGTTGACCCTTGTGATCCCTGAGCTTTCTACTGGATAGGACGTATATGGGGATGGAATACCTTGTTGGCCAGTTTAGGATTACCTGTCCTGTCCACTCCTCCCCACAGGTGCAATCTCTCGCTTTCTGCAACTCCCAGTGTGGTACAAGATTTATCAGTGACCTTGGTCTCCACAGGAGCATGTATAAGCAACAGACTTTCTGCACACCAATGCTTGTTAGTAACTCTAAATATCAAGCATTGTCACTACTTAGAAGCAGACACTCTCTGAGAAAAATAACCGTTAACTTCAGAAAGTGCAGCTAGTTAGAAGAGATTTGGCTGAAAATTCAAATCACTGAACAGAATTTACTGTATTCAAACTCAAACCAGGACAGTCACTTACACAGATGTTTCCTTCTATAGTGGAAGTTTTCTTCTGTGGTTGAGTTGTTCCTTAACATAAGTACATTTTTATGGAATAAGGTTAGGTTTTGTTGAAATTGATGAGTAGAAAAACTGCCTCCTCTTCTCCCTCTTTGCTGTCATCTTTGCTCAACATTTGGAAACCAATGGCCTATAAGAGTGTCTTGGAAATCCCAGTATGATACGTAGGAAGCAGCCAAGTGTCACTACTGGTCTCTGGCTTGTATAGCTTCTGAGACCTTATAGAGGTCATTTAGGCTGTTCTGAACCTGCTTTTATATCACACTTGTTGCAAGAAAGCCAAATTGCCCTTTTCTAGTGTGTTGAATTCATAAAAGACACAATTGGTATAAAGCCAGTTTGAGTATTAATGCGTATTCAACCTTAGGCTGAATACAGTTCACAAAGACTGAGCTCTCTGACAGAGAGCATATCTAAAAATGCTACAATGAATAATTTGAAGTCTTTTCTGAATACTTTTAGATACTATTTTCTGGTATATTGAGTATTTTTTATTTACTGTGATCAGTATAATCCAGATGTGACTACTCTTCTTTATATTTCCACTGACATGCTTTTAGCTTCAAATCTGCTCAAAAATAACATACTGTAGGATAATGTGGTGAATAAAAACCATTCTGCCTTTGAACTCGACTTGAGCTATCAAAAATTTTGTGGCAAATCACTGGTAGTCTGAGCTCTTAGATAACAGACTAAGGTTTTCAGTCAACTTGTACTTAGCAAGCAAGCTCTATAGTTTAACCTGAGCTGTGACACTGACTTAAAATACTCTATGACCATTTGTTCATTACTGAGAAATCAAAATAGCTGGATATTCAAATAAACAGTATGCTATTACTGTCAATTTAGCTGCTTCTCAGCCTATTTTTGAATTAACTGGTTCAACAAAACTTACTTCTTCCTGAAGAAAACAGCCTGGGGCAGGGGGGGGAGGAATCCAACAAAGAAATGAATAAACAATTAATAGTTAGGTGTTTGATAGATGTAAACTAATATGTAATTACCTGTATCAGACAACATGAGTTGGTATTAAATGCTTTGAAGAGCTTTTCTTATTTTTCTGACTCTATTTTGAAAAGGATTCCAGCTCTTTTCATCATGCTTATGCTGATGGGAGCTCTGTAGAGTACTGTTTAGCTCTGACTTTAGCAGGCTTCTCATGCCTTGCTTTACAGTGTTGGTGGTGTCTACTGTTCTTCTTCCAGATAAAATTATTTTCATAGCCATCAAAAGGTTCTTATCATGAAACTAAAATATTTAATTAAATGGCATTTAAAGTATATTCTTTTTGTTGCAGTGTTCCTCCTGTAATTTGCTGTCTTAAGTCACCTTTCTTCCTCCTTAGTTATGTAGATATTTCAATGTAAGAAGCACTGGGTGAGGCTCTGGAGGCAGCAGTTGTAAGGAATAGTCAGAAGAGCACTGAAAGAGCATGTCAACAGCAAATATGGAAATCCAGTCTAGATACACATGGCCTAACAATGTGTATGCTTGTTGTAGACACATAGCTCACATACCTCCAGTCTGAGTAAATTGTCTTATGTACTTTTTTCTCAGAAGAATCTTTTGAAGAAAAATATACTATCTTCTCTGATAGTCTCATATAAAAAGTCTGTTACCTGAGACAGAGCAGAAGGAAGGGGTGTAAAGCAAATGTATACAATTGCCATTGCCACTCTTCTGTGGGCTCAGGGTCAGCGTTGAGTGGGCTTAGATCCTCTGCCCAGCCTTACTATTGCCTTGGCAGAGAAGCAGGTGGTGGCTGTGTAGACTCAGAGTTTGGAGATGCTTGGAAACGTGTAGGTATTCTTACGTACTCATTGCCCCTGGAGTTCCTATTTCTTCTCATTCTGAGAACTCTGCAAGTCTAGGAAATAAGCTGTATTTCATTTCAGTTTATATCTGGATTTTTTCCATCCTAAAGATTAGAAAATCAAGCATTTCTGCAATATAATTCATCTTCTTATATACATTCTATTGTGATATTTTTTCTAATCAGAGGAATTAACCTCTAGTTCCAGAAATTACCATAAACTGTAAAAGTTAAAGAGGACAATAAAAACATAGTCATAAAAAAGACATAAATCAGTTTTTAAAATAAAAATAGTTTTTGTAGTTGAGCTGTTTATTACTGTTCATATTAAAGTTTTATGGGAGAATATAAATGTCAGATATTCCTATGCATCTGGCCATCAAACTGCAGACTTGCCCATTAGTTAGAATAATGATGTTCAAAGCAAACACTCATATCTGAACGACCAAGCCATCTAAAATTTCAAAATACTTGAAATTAATGACATAGAAAGCAATATATTTCAAACAAGTCTATACAAAGTTAAAATATCTCAATGTAAGTAGGATAAGAATGTACAACAATTAGATTACAAATTATTATCTTAAGCAAGAAATCTCCTTAGGCATCATATAACAAGTTTTCCACAAAAATACACCTGATTCCAAATAATTACATTTCTTGAATAACAAGTATAACAAGTGTCTGAAAAGCAATATAGAAACATTGCTAGTAAAATTTGCCAATAACAAAAAAACCCACCCAATAAAGTGGCAATAAGTAATGGTGCTAGGTCAGTTCTACAGCTCAGCTTGTGTGAGGGGTACCTGCTGTAACAGTACAAATTATGATTTCTACAGATTTAGAAACCTTTTAAGACTAAATACTCAAGTCTGTGCATTCAATAGAAGTTTACTAAGTTAAACCATCCTTTTATGCACAGGACCTCCTGTAAAATTTATTTTTGATTTTAAATGTTGCAGTTTTAACTGTTCTCAGTTTTTATTTGAGTCTGGGAATTTAAAAGCCTTGAAGAATTTGAAATACGTAAGGCTGGTTTTTCTAAGCCTGATACCAAGGCAGCTGTAAGAATCTGAAACCTGTGATGTGATTCATACTGTACCCACTTCTGTAAACTAGGTAAGTTTTCAGTAATCTTCTGTTTGTTATATGTTTTCTGGAACTCTTAATATTTAGCCTTTGGCCTTGCTTTTTGCTGAAATGCCCTGTTGTTGTAGAACTCCAGTTTGTGATGACTGACTCCCCTGACATGTCTTTCTGTTGAATGATGAGCGTTTCTGAGTCTTTGTTCTTTGCTTCATAACGTTTAATGATAAATACTTGCTACCTGAGATAAAAATTCTTTTATGGTGGTAAGTGATCACCAGCTCAGTCTAAGTAATTCCTTTGTGACCTTAGGCAAGACACTTCCATTCTCTATAGCTAACTGTCCTTATCTGTAAAATGTGAATGGTATCACTTCATTTATTGTCTTAGAAGAAAGCAACAGTAAAGCTTTTTGCTTCTAGCACTATGGTAATGGACATCTGACAGGCGTTACTGTTCACAAGGAAAGAAATAAATGAGTACTATGTAGGACTAAACAATTCCTCCTTTGACTGTTTTATACCTAAACACAAGTGTTCAGAACTTTGAGTACTTATGCAGAGATTTGGAAGTTTGCTGGTTATTGCTTTAAGACAAACAAACAAAACAGTTGGTTTTCTGTTCCTTACTGAACCTGCCAGTTCAATTTTTGAGCACATTGCATTCCATTTGCTTGGTGGAAGGAATAAAGTGCTGAGTTCCTGAAGTTCTGTGGAGTCCTTTAACGTGTCTTCAGGAAAGCTGCAAACTCCACAACCTGTCCCTTTCCACCACACTGAGAAATTCCACACCAGTAGAACTATGAATGGGCTGCAGCCATCTGTCTGTACAGAGTGCTTGTTTTCTGAGGTGTGAGCCTGATGAATATATTATGCTTAACAGTACCCTTATTATTTAACATCAGCATTTTACTTATCAATATGTGCACGGTTAAGAAAATTGGCTTTTGGTAAACACACAATAGGCACAAATATCTTCCTTAACTGTAAGCAGGGAGAATGATAAAGGCCATAGTGTCTAGTTTGGTTTTAATTTTTGCTGTCATTGCCAGTCTTGAGTATTAAAACTATAAACTATTTTTTCTTTCTCTCCTAAACCGTTCACAAATTCAGTTCATTTTTTTTTCTCGTGGTTTAAAACTTAAAAATTTATACATATATATTTAATAGTATTACTTATTATGATATTAGACCTCCTCTAACCCTCAGCTTGTCTCCATCTTACCTTGCAGACTGTTCCGGGCACACTTCATCTCACATCCAGGTAACTACTTCCTGCTGTGCCATTAATAAGCAGTGTGTGATGTGCTTCCACCCATTTGAAAATGACAAAACACCAAGTACACGTAGAACATACCAATTAAATTAACTCACAATTTCTTCTGTAAAGGATTGTATTTGTTCAGGACAGAACTCACCTGTCTGCATGGCAGGCACTCCTAAACCTCACCAAGCTGTCAGATTGCACTTTCAGTGTAGCAGAGACATCTAAGGCTTTTACACTGTAGTTACAGATTAAGCATGGCTCAGTTCTTTCATTTGTCCTTTAAAGAAAATCTGCAGAGTTATGATTATAGATGGATAATTTTTGAGTAATTTTTTTTATTTTGTCTGGTTGCCAGATTTAAACACGGCTTCAGAATATTGTGCTGTACAGCAAGATTTTGCACTGTTAGCTAGAAGGATGTGTGTTTGCCTGTCAGAAGTACTGGTTCACAAGACCTCTCCTGCACAGGTGAGACTCTGGTGCAAACTATTAAGATCTTTCCTTCTGCTCCCTGCACTTTGGTTTCCAGGGGAAATAAAGCTAGGTCTACATGGGCTCCCACTTTTGCTTCTCTTGTCCAATTCCTATCTGCATATTAGGAGCCTGAGACTCACCAAAGCATACAGGACACCCTGAGAGAAATATGTGGTTACCTGAATTTGGGGTTTGAATTTGTATGTGCTTTCAGATAAAAAGGAATTTCTTGAAGGACTCTTAAGTAACTGGCACACAGGAGCAATTAAAGTTCAACACTCTTCATTTTTCTTTATAAATTGGCTTCACTTTGGGGATCCGGTTTACATGAAACCCAGAAAAAGACAAGGCTGTGATTGTGTTGCTCTTTTATTGCCATATAATGCCATCCATCAGAGACAAAAAAGATGATGGTGTGGTATTTCTCTGTTTAGTTGCGATGATACTCTATACACTTTTTGGAGAGCTGTGTGGTCAAAGTAAGAGAAACCAGAGCTTTTCTTCTGACCTTTCTCATGTCCTTTGTAGAACTGTGATTCTTAAATCTTTTTTATTTTTTTTTTTGAGAGGTAGAGTGGCAAAATGACTTCTAGGTCTGTAAGCTTTTCTTAAGACAGACAAAGGGATGTAGAACTTCTTATATCAGGTTGCCAGTATCTGGAAAAACAAGAAATCACTTAAAAGGTGACACAGTTTCAGTTTTTATATTTAAATTTAGATGTGTTGTAAGTAAATTTTAACTGTTTTGAAATAAGTGATATGGAACGCTTTTATGCATAATTTCAATTATGACATTACTGTTACCTAAAGAGAGGACTTTATTTCAACTATTTTCTCACACACTGCCATGAGTGTGGAGATGCTGCTGCCCAAAAAAAGGAGCACCTGGAAGAGGGCTGGCAGCTACAGCAGCTCTTGCATTCTGCTCAGGGCTGCCTATTTTTTTTTTTTCTATGTCCTTAATGAATTCATCAGAGCTTGCAGGTAGAAAATGGCCTGCAGGTTGTAAAATGGCTACAATCATTACATTTAGCCTGCTTTGTATAAAAGAAAGCATAATGCAGCACTCAGTAAAAAAGCAGGCAAATGGCTTTGCTTCTTGTGCTTTCCTTTTTAAAACTTGCAGAGTAATGCTGCCCTGAGCATACTGAAGAGCTTGGGACATACAGCCTGAAAGATTTCTTTGAAGTTTTTATTGCTGGGCTTGTTCTGCCTCAGTCTGATCCATCTGCCTAGGTCTGATCTTGCCCATGACTGAGCTGGATCACAGAAAAACATCTTTGCCCTTAGGATGAGTTGAGAGAACTGAGCTTTATTATGTAGCTCATTTCCCTTCCCTCCTCTATCCCCTAAATATTTGAAACAATAGGTTTCAGCGTTGTCTGTGTACGTAAAACAATTGAAAATAGTGTGGTATTTTATATGTACGTTTAAGGGCATGATACATGATCCCTCACCATTTTTTTACTTTAGCTAATGGGGGTGCAAGGTTGGTAGATAAGAAACTGAGGCACAATGAGAAAAAAATATTGGAAGACAGTACAAGAAAAACATAAGATAGTTGCATACACTTGCAAGTCTGCAATGTGACAGTGAACCAGCACTAAATGTTGCTCGCCTTAATAATATCTTGAAAATATGCAGTAGTTAGACACAGTTGTATTGAGATGCACTTCTTTCACAACATCAGATTTATGATGAGCATTTAACTTACAGAGATCTTTTTTTTCATTAAAAAATAAAGATTACTTGAGCATGGTTTTAATGTTACTCTTTTTTTTTTTTCAGGAAAAAAGTAAACAGGATTTCAATCTCCTAGCCTTTATGTGCTTCAGAAGTTCCCTTCTGTGTCAGTTCTGGGTAAGCTAAAAGGCTAAAAAGGAATTTTAATTTTTTTTTTTTTTTTTTTTTTTTTTTTTTAAAAAAGAAAGATTTTTTTGTAGGTTTTATTTTTGTGAAAAGTAATTGTAACCACTTCGTT
>JANHGN010019521.1:20317-30420 GCA_024605025.1 Megaceryle maxima | reverse complement strand
CCAGCCCTGGCTGTGTTTAAGGGTGGTTTAGATGTGGTGTTGGGGGACATGGTTCAGGGGTGAACTTTGTAGAGTAGAGTTAATGGTTGGACTCGACGATCCCAAGGGTCTTTTCCAAGCTGACTGATACTATGACATGATCCTGTGACATCCTCATCCCCTCACCAGCACTGGCTGCAAATCATTCTTTCATATTACTCTCCTCTAGTCTTCCACTGGTAAAGGAACTGTTTCAACCACTGCAAGAAAACTTTCCCAAAGTATTTGCAGACTGAATTTGTTTCCCTTCACTTCATTGCTCATGACATTTTCTTGCCCTCCCCTATTAATCAGACGGGTTCTCTGTCTCCCAGAGCAGGGCAGACACCTCTCACTGCAGTGCACGTCTGTCCCCTTTTTAAACAGATGAAGGGAAGGTGGTGGGGTAATTACTGAAGGACAAGACCATGATGTGGAAAAAGGCACTTCTAAAAAGGGGGGGAGGGGAAGTTGGGGGGAGTAGCAGGATAAAAGGCAAGTACATTTTTTTCCTACTTGTCTGAAAGTGTTTAACTTGTCAGATTATGCACTATTCAAGTTTTCAGCTCATACTTTGAGTATTCAGAAGGACGTTAATGCACTCGTGACCTCAAAGAATGGTTTGTTGCCAAACTACGATGCATCTCCAGACTCTGTTTCAAAGCTTTTGTCTGAGGATTTACACAGTGCTAAACAAATGCCATCTGTATTTTGCCAGTGCTGGACCACTGGTAACCCAGTATTCCAATTTAGTTTTGGGCATGACTAAGCCTAGAAACAACTGATTAAAGAACCCTTCCCAGTATTAAATCAACATTATTTCTTATTTCCATTCCTAGTTATGGCTGACTTTTCCTGCTAGAATGTGCTTTACTTCCACCTCTACTTTTCAAGTGCTATTCCACATTTCTAAAAAGAGAAAGATTACATTAACAAAAAAGTGTGCTTCTGAAGTTGTTTTCACAGTATGAGGGAGATTATACAGATGACAACCTGGGAGGAATTTCATCTTTTCTCTTGCAAAGCAACGTGTTACTAACAACCCACGCTATTCCAGGACAGACCAAGACAGACACCTATATGACCCAGGTAATAAATAAAAAAATGGAAATAACCTAGTATCATTTGAGTGTTGTTGGGATCTGTTTCCGTTTGCAAAGCTCCTATAAGTATATTCACAAGCCTCAACTTCAAGGAAAGGAAGGTGACTGGTTTATCATACGTTGAGCTGTCGTCATTGCTGAATTTCCCTTCCAGGACAACCTGAAGGAAAAATACATCTATTTCAGTATCAGAGATCCCACCAGCATGGTATTGGTTTCAAAAGTCAGTATCCATAGTTCACCTTGCTACTGACAACTTGTAATACAGTCTTGTTGTTACAGACTTGCTGTAAGAGTTCAAGGACTGAACAGCCCACCAGATTCAACCCACAAGTCATCAAAATCCCACTGCTAAACAGGAGAGCAGAAATGGAAATGCAAAACAAGGTGGTAAATTTACTACCTCAGACTTTATGGTTCCAAAATGATGAGGGAGAGGCAACAAAGACAGCAAGATGTTAATCGAAGCTCTTCTTAGCTCTGTGGGGTTTACATAGATTTTAAACTTTGAGAGTTCTCTGCAAATCAAAGCACCATACAGTTAATCAACTTTTCACAGGAATTTGAAGCCAACTTTAATTAAGTGTAATTAAATAGCTGTTGCTTTCTAGGCTCAGCATTTTTTTTTTTGTTTGGTGGTTTGATTTCTTTTCAAACAGCAGCACTAACACAATGAACTCGTGCAGGAACCATCTCGCTAAGGATTCTGTGCCCCCACATAAAAGCAGGGAGCTGAATGTACTGTTCACATGCTGCATCTTCAAAGCAGGCAGCTTCAGTCATGAGCCTCTGCTGGCTTATTACACCTCAAACCCAGGCAGGGTTATCAGAGATCCACAGAATATGTGTGTGCCCCTATTGCAAGAGCACAAGCTGCTTAGTGAATAGATTGACTTTGTTCAGTAGCCACCAGCAAATTCTTCTAGTTCTAAGACCTATCCAAAAGCAGCAGTGGCTCAGATTTAAGCCCAGAAGATAAATATTTTATGCATAACTTCAGAATAAAATGCAGTACCAAGATATATTTTGTATGTTGAGGAAGGTGTGCACAGAGTGGTATTAGAGTGCCTTAAATTACTTATCAAAACATCCAGGAATCTACAAAGCTCTGACAAGTCAGGCTGTTATCTTCTGGTTTAAGAACCTACTCTGATTTCACCAGCCTGTCTGAATTATCAATGTTTCTATTTAAGAAAGTGGAAGATTACTCTCAATGAATTCACCCCAGCAACAGCTACTAATGAATATCCTGTGAAATTTGAGTTAGAAATCACTAGGTTTTCAATATATTTGAGCTAAATCACTCCTTTTCCCTACTCTTACACATACTGCTTTTCATCAATGAATATGGAGATAACAGAAGTCACATTTCATTTAAAATAAGCACTATTATTACTTTAAAGAAAATAGCATTAAATAAAATTCAAAATTAGAACTTGGGAAGTGCTGCTATTACCAACAAATACATGGACACCACGGGGCCAACGTTATAGAATTACTTCAGCGAGAACTACTCAGGAATGACAGAAACCCCCAGAAGATAACACACCTCCCCACATTTCTGGTGATGTTTATATGGAAATAGCAATTTACCTGTCAGGTAAAATAGTTTCAAGAGCCGAAATGAAATAAGGAACCACAACATCAATCCCTTTCAGGTCACAGCAGAACAGAGGAGGGGAGTTTAGAATAATACTGGCAAGAACAGGGTGGCAAACGAAATCTGCTATCTGCAAGCCCTGAATTAAAAGCATGTAAAATCTGACAAAGAAAGATAAAATTCAATTATTTGCACATAAAAAGCATCAGCATCCCACATGAACAAGAATGTGCAGCCACTATTTGACCTTTTCTCTACAGAGTAAGTTTCAAAATCAGAGCTAGATAATATTTTTATGAGCATCCCCCATCTCTGCTATTTCATTTTAACAAAAATTTTGGAAAAAGGTACACTATGATAGGCAAGACTGCCTTATTTTATTAGAAACAGAACTGAAAACAGAGATAGTTCAGAGTACAAACCAACCACAAACACATTCCATCCCAGCACTGGGGTGTCTGACAACTTAAGGCCCTTCACAGAATGGTAGAGGTTGGAAGGGGACCTCTGGAGATCATTGAGTCCAACCCCCCTGTTCTAGTAACATGCCCAAAACCTTATGTTTTCACTTTTTTTCCCCTCTGATCAATATTCAGTGGCAAGTTGAAAAAAAACCCAAGAATATCAGAGGCAGTAAGGTATGAAGATGACATTCCCTCCAGCTGAGGGGCACTTTAAGGGACTGCCCTTCCACTGGAACTTGAAGAAAACCCAGTGAAGACGAAAAGGGAATCACTACTCTGTTTAGCCAGGGATTCTCCCCTAGAGCTGCTGAAGGCTAACTGGGTTTTTTTTAATTGGCCACACAGGATTCTGACAGTAACCAAATGCTATTCACTGGGAATTAATTGGCACCACAGTTCCACCAACAAAGCAACTGAAAGACAGGTTAGTACCGGGATAGGTAAGCTGGTAATATTTCCTCCCCAGTCTTCTTGCTACAAAAAATCCTACACAGTGTCCCACAGGCTTCTGCCCTTCCTGCTTCATAGTTGTCTGGGAATTCACTGGCGTCAAACATGGGGTTGGAAGCCATTGTGTCTGTGGACATTTGTGATCCCTTCCGGCGGAACTCCACGCTAGCTTGAGTTGCTATAGCTGGGAAAGAGAAAAAAAACAGCGTTTCACTCTGTGTGTTAATGTATAGAACAGGCTCATGGGATCCTGGACACAAAGATCAAGTCAAATTTAGTAGTTATCATCAAGCTGTTAGTTCACTATATTTGAGTCAGTGCCTCTGGTTAGAATGTAGTTGTGGGTGTACCTAATGTTTTTCTTTATAAGGAGGACAATAGTTGATCTTCATATGCTAGAGCCTGCCCCACCTTTCTGCTGGGAAGAGTATATCCAATATGAGCTCCCTACTCTCTCTGGAGGACAAAGATCTTCCCTCACCTAGTTCTCACCTCCAGGAAAATGAAGTACCATCTTGATGCCTTAAAATCAAAAAAAACCCCACGTTTAGATGGTGCTATTTCTGTGACCTCCAAGCAACTGCTTAATTTTCAGCTGGCCAACTAATTGCTTCCACTGCTTTGAGCCAGTTTTGATGTACAAACGTACTTACTAAAAAAAATAACCAAGAAATTCTAGGGACTCGCATTGGAAGGTGGTTTGCTGAAAGCCCCTCTCCTGATTTGGTCCCTCTCCTCACATGACTGCTGAAACTACCAAATAAATCTGAGGTCAGACAGCCTCCAGACAGCAGCTACCAGAGAGGCTGGTCCTCTCCCACAGCACACTCCACAGAAGGCTGCTGTCACCCAGACAGGACAGGGTTCTGCTGGGCTTGGTGATCCCTCCCCACGGGACGGTTCTGCCAGTCCAAGCCAGTCAGGTTCGAGTCTTTCTAGTGAGATTTCAGGTTCCCTTTCACACATCGGTATCCCGTGTGTATGTGGCAAGTGGCTACTCCTTCATCCTTTCTTCCAGGGTGACAACCAAAAGAAGAGAGATCTATTGCTCTCAGTGTGAATCTCTTCCCCTTTTTTCCTCAGACTGCTTCACTCTTGGGTTACTAAGGGTAGAAAAACCACAGTCCTTCTTGGGTTTAGCTAAGACTATATTGATTTTCAAAGCTTTTACAAGCTACAAGACCAAACAACAGATAAAGTGAGCTCCTAACAGGCTCACAACACTGCAGTTCTACTAAAACCAGAGAACCTCCTCTATCTCAAGCCTGGGACACGGGGTTAGATCAGGTTCACAATCACTCTTGCGAACAAAGGCCCGTAAGCACCTCAGCAGTTGGAATACTTGTTAATTTACAGATGGGGGGGGTTAATTACTTTTTTTTTTTTTAAAAAGAAACATCCTAATGACAAGTGTCTACTCATTTTTTTTGTCTTGAAATTCATCATTTAACCCGTTATCTTACAAATTTTCATGACATACGTAGCAAATAAGCACAAATCTTTATGCATCTTCCCATGAGCCATTTTTAATCCTAAATAAGCTATCCAGCAATAAATTGGAGTTGGAAAAAAAACACTACATGCACAATGCATACAAATCAAACACTAGGTCTGTAAAATAAGCTTTAAGTAAAAAAAACATGGTTAGTGCAAAGTCCTGAAACTCATGGCATGATCACAGACTAAAGTACAGAAAAGATGGGACTGATTCAGGCAGATTAATTTGCTTTTGCCAACAATCCTCCCCATTCAAAAAACACACACACAAAAAAAATTACTCGTCTTTTTCAAGTAAAAGTGCAAAAGCTACAAGAGACAATGAGAATGAAGTTACAAATCAAATATGGGATTATGGAAAAAGAAAAGCATGACCGCAATTAAGGAAAAGCTACTGGTTCCTACTTACAAGATTTATAAGAAAGAAGAATTTGGATAAAAGATGCTGCAAGATAATAGAAATAAAATGGAAACAAATCAAAGGACAGCAGTAGTTATAAAATCTGTAATATAAGTTAAGAAGCTTTTAGCTTTTTTTAAAGATAGATTAAAAGCTTTATGATACAGCAAGCTCGTTAAACACACAGGAAATTGGCATTCAGGTCCAAAATTATGGTTTTGAAAGTACCATGCAAAACAATGAACAAAAAGTTACAAAATACTACTAAGATTTAGAGCTGTTCATATCAATGGACATCTGTTCTTTAACCAGATGTATTAACCCTTCCCAGCTCCAGTCCACGTCCCTGTGCTGAGCTAGGCTGTGCTAAGGTTACTTACCTGCCAGTCTCCTCACAGCACTGCTCCTGCTGCCCAACTCTGAGCTCCTGACAGCACCACAGCTCTGTCTTCCCTAAGCCCAGTTGCTAACAACCAGAATACCCCAGCGTGCCTCCCCAGACCACCAGCTCGGTCAGCAAATCTTCCACAGGAGAAATAAAGAGCTCCCAGAAGTATCAACATCCCAAAGACTGTCTCTGGGGAAAGAAGAGAGAGTCCAGTCGCCGGGTCCTGGGAGAGAACACCACCACCTTGCAGGGGCTACTTCTTTGAACGTCCACAGCCAGATGAAGACCTGTGACCAAGCCCCTCAGCAACACTCAGGATGACTTTAAACAGGGCTTCTTACAGTTTGCTCCTAGCACAAAAACATTCTTTGGGACATTAATGACAGTAGGGCCAGAAGAGACAAGGGGAAAACTTTACCCCAAGACTCCCCCACTGCCAACAGCACCTGGGTGATGACATCAGCCACCTGCCCAGGGAAGAAGACTTTCAGCTCCTGTAAAATGTAAATCCCATCACAAGCCTGCTAGCTCTGAGTAGAGCAACGAGCCCAGCAGACTGGAAGATTCAGTTGCTGAAATGCTGGCACAAGGTATTCACGAGTTTCTCCCAATTCTCACACGTTGCTGAGGACAGCAGCTAGCTCAGCAGGCACCGTAGGGCCAAGCTCCTCTGAGCATCCTCCTGCCACTGAAATGGCACCTGGCACAGGTACACACACTCCAGAGCTGTCATATTCTGGGTTAACTTCATAAAGACTTCACAGGGAATTCCTCGGGAAGGCGTTGAGACTCGAGTGCCGATCACGGGGAGCTATTTATGCCACGCTAACAGCTAAATAAATACCATGCAGCCATCTCATTCTAAAGACCACACCAGCAGGATCTAGCTCCTTTCAAACCAGCTATGCATTTTCAAACAGATCACTTTGCCTCCCTCACCACCAGAGTGATGATCGTAAGCTGCCTGCTATAAAGCCATAAACCTTCACCATCAAGGTCTCAGTGCAGAAGCAAACCTGATACAAGACACGAGGCACATAAGCATCACACCAGTAAAGGCAAGATCACTCTCTCGCTTCAGAATCCAAACAATGACACAGGACTATCTTGAAGGACAGGGCTCCAAAAGCAAACAAGACTGCTTTCCAGGTGATAAACTCCACCAGTATTCAGCCATACACAGTGACCTGCAGCTAATCTTGTGGGAGAGAACAAATCTCTCTTCCCAAAGAGAGACTGATAAAACCACAGCAACAACGACCAGGAAATACTTATGATTATTCTGAATTGTGCAAGGGTTAGTACAAGAAGTTTACCAATGAAACTGAACAGTGGGGCAGCAGCTGTATTGACAGAACCAGAGAAGAGCTGAGGCTGGAGGGGGACTCTGGAGATTATACAGTCAGTGCCCTCCCCATGACAAAGCAGGGGTCCAGCAGAGGAAGTTCAGTTACTCTTCCACCCATCCAGGTATTTTTCATCTCAGAACTTATAAAAAAGCAGCACATTTTTTCCACCAGTCATTTTTCTTGACTTCCTTTCTGGAGGTAAAAGGAGTTCAAGTAGTGAGATATGAGACTTCAGGACAAGGAGAACAGCAGGGGTGGATAGGTACTCCTTCACATCAGCCCCTTACTTGCTAATCCAGAAGACTTGAGCTGTAAGACGGGAGGAGGACACAGACAGGAGAAGGACACTGTGCTAGTCCGTGAGAGTCAGCAGGGTTCACTCACAAGAACTAAGCTCAACTCAGAACTAGGACTTGGGAGGGCAGCCCATCCACAGGTTACTTGTTAGGCACTTCCATTTAGCTCATGAATACCTCTTTGGAAATCAAGTCCCACAGGTTCTCACTCAGAACATGTCATGTGACAGAAGAAGAGTAAGAAATACACTCTGCAGGACCAAGGAACAATCTGGATCAAGATCCTTTGCCTCAGTCCTCCAGCCAGCAATGAAACAAAGAGCAGTCGTACCAGAGAGCCATGAGAAGACATTCTTAACTGCATGGCATTGAAGCAAACAGAACATCAGAATGGTTTAAAGCTGTTGAGATCTCACACAGCTGCAGCCCCAGACCTAAAAGGTGCTTGTGTGCCAGCGGAAGGCGATCCTGCAGAGCAAAGCTGATTTTAAGTGCAGACATAGCCCAATCATGAACTATTTAAAGCACCCATAAAAATAATAATGTTTCCTGAACCTAATGCAACTATTATCACCAGCAGTGTCAAACATGGTTAGGATATTCAAGCTAGTGGGCACAAGAGCTACTGTACCAGGCTACAGAGGATAGCAGGTGGACCATGATGTGGAGGTATAGCCAACCTCCAGCCATCAAGAAGCAGCTGATTTATTTTTGTCCTCTTTCCTAAGGGTAGGGGACCATGGCCACTAACTGTCCCTTCTGTGCTGCCCTCTTTCTTCAAGACACATCTGTAGCAGGTAGCATGAGCAGAGGCAGGGGGACGGGCACCACGTGCAGATCTGATCATTACCAATGGGCCCCACTTGTGTGATTGAAGGGACCGCATAACACAACCCTTCTGGTCCACTGCACCAGTCCAGCACAGCACCTCCTGCCTTCTGCTGTTTGGGGAGGGAAAGACTTCTCCTGAAGACATCAGGCTTCACAGGTTAGACTCCCAGAACAGAAACTTCTCAGTTTGGACTTAAACCCGATTCAAGTCCACAGAAACCACAGGAGTCCAGACCTTCCCAAGTTGTGCTGCATTTTCTCACCTAACACAGAGGCTGAGGAGAAGGATTTATCCAACAGCATAAATTAGACAATCACACTTTGGTGCCTCTCTGGAGTTTCAGCCTGTTTTCTGGGTCTCCACCAACACAAATCTCTCAGATGCTCTGCTGCTAATAAATGGCAGAATGCACCACATGCAAAGGCTGGTCTCAGCACGGCCATCTCTGAAGAGCACGGAGGAAGAACAGAATCAAGCAATTTTCAAGTAGCTGTCTCTAATCATCAGGAAGCCAGTAAGTCCTCTGTAGGGCCAGCTATATGGCAATTTTCTGACTGCTGTCAGACAACTGCATGCTTCTGAGAGAATCACACCACCTCTGTTTACAGCTGACACTGTTGCACAAGCAGCATCTCAGCTGACACCCTTTTCAGGTTAATTAAAACTGCTCAAGAGACAGCTTATGTCAAAATTAAAACGATCCAATCAGTCTGAAAAGCATTAAAGAGCTACATAAGCTGCATATGTAACTGAACACACCCTCCAATTATACTTTACTCCTACCCAAGCTCAGCTATTTCTCTAGTAACGTGTCACGGGCCCTTTGCAGAGGAACGTAACCTCGTACTGCAGAAATTCATGACTGCACACCTTCAAAAAACCATGTGCTCTGTATCTAAAAATACCTTTAAGGGATATTAAACCCTATCCCAAACCCCCTTGCCTCCACACAGGGATTTGTGACCCAACAAACAAGGAAGATCATTGGTTTAACTGCTGCTAAGTCCCACTGTACACCCAACTTGCTACCACAAACCTCTTCCTTCTTTTGTTACTTAGGGCAGTGGGCTGCTGATAGATGTCCTGGAACAGTTTAGCAGATATTCAAAATACCACACAAAGAACGGGGAAAAAAATGCAAGGAGTGAGAAAGTTTGTCCTTTCCTGAATATTATCATCAAAAAGAAGAGTGCTAAAAAGCCTCTCTGAGGAGAGAGCTAATTCTGCTATCACGTCTCAAAACATCTACCCTGTCCAGCTGAGCAGAGCAGAGGAGACAAGTCTAGCCATGAGGGACTGAGGACAACCAAAGCCATATATGGAAACACAAACCAACTGCCACTGAAAGGCAGCAACTTCACTTGCTATTTTAAGAACTTCTGTTTTCATCACCCTCGCCAAAAACAAGAAGTACCACTTTGTGCTGTTTGACAATTCTTCAAACATTAAAGAGTCACTATAAAAAGTTGCTATTACTCAGAGATGCTCGAGCAGGTTTCCAGTTAGGAAGGGGACTCATCACATTATCTCCTTCACTTAATAAAATTTTCCTCACTTGCATAATTGGGACTGCAGTGCCGGTTAGAGCAAGGGATTGTTTCATAGTAAAAAATGTGGTGGGGTTTTTTGGTTTTTTCTTTTAATATATATATTTAACCCCCTCCCCCAACACCACCTTGGCTAATAACAGATGCTGGCTCCACTGG
>JANHGN010019521.1:0-20217 GCA_024605025.1 Megaceryle maxima | reverse complement strand
GATGCTGGCTCCACTGGGAGGGGTTAACCATAATACAGCACTTCAGATGTATTTATTTTTTATTCTGCATGTGTTAATCTTGCAGGTAGGAGATGTCAATAAAACAAGGAAAAAAAAAAAAGAGTACATATATTTTTCAGTAATATTTACCAGTCATGCTGCTGTCTCTGTTTATTCCATTGTGAAGTTTACAGTGAACAAATGCTGCATCAAATAACCACGATCCAAAGAGGTTCAAGATGCTGTTGACCTTTGGCCTGCGTGGAGCTGGTAGCGGCCGTGGCTCAGAACTTGTCTGGTTTGGGCTAGAGAGTGGAGAAGTAGAGGAGGGTTGGTGCTGCACTTTTGAAGGATGTGCAGTAGTTACCTGTTTGAACAGAAGAACAGATCAGCTCCCAGAGCAAGGCAATTACTTCCTCTGACCGAGGAAACAGTCAGAAGGGTCAGCTAATTAAATGCAGAATGTGAAGTCTTACAGTGCTGGTTTTCATCGTTGCTTTGTTCACAGTCACTGCCCGATGCCTGCGGTTATGAGGTGGGGTGGTGTTGGTAGCAGTGTTCTGGGGCATGCTCAGCCTGTTTACTGGCGTGGGTGGTGCGCTGTCTGACCGGGGTCGTGAGATGCCTGGAGATGAAGAAAGAAACTTTCAGCAAAAACTCCACGGGCTGATACACAGCAGTGCAGTTAGGAAGCATCTGGGCCTTCTGTAAGTAGACTGTCATCCCTCCCTGCCCCCCAAAACAACAGTAGTAAGAAAAACATCTTTCCCTTTGACTGTTAGCAGAAATAAATGCACAAGCAAAAGAAAACCCTTACATTAAAAAAGTGATTAAAATCACCAAAGAACCCCACACCTTAAGGGTGCAGGAAATGGCACACTGGAGGACCACATCTGGAAGCAGGCAGAGGGAAAGGGGCAAGGTTCATTTGCCAAAGCCTGCCAAAAATTCAGATGCCTCTCACCTTTGCCTTTCTTCCCCAAACACATGCCATGCCCTGTTCTGAAACATCTCCAGGATGTCTGACCCTTCATGGCCAATGTAGCTCACTGAGCTGAGATGAAACTCATCCACCACGCGTTTTGTGAACTAAATCAGCTTCCTGAACAGCCAAATACCATCAGTACAGGAGATAGGGCAAGAAAGCAGAGCAAGCTGCCATTTTTTCTGGCAGCAGCAGGACATTGGATCAGTCTTTACCCAGCTTCAGGGAAATAATCATAGTGGACAAAGCTACTCTTCCCAGTCAGAATCAGAAGCAGCTAGCCCCCTGCAAAACTTGAAGTGATAAGCACCACTTCCTCCCATTTTCATGTATACCACCACCCCCACACCCCATCTGAAAAATTAAGTGTGGAATTGTAGCGTGTTTCAAGATTTAACACAATATTTTTGACCATGTTCACTAGAGCATCCAAGTTCTTTTTGTAGCACATTACAGAACAACCAACTCCTGCTACACCGTTAGTGTTACTCCCCATGCAGAGGGCAGAGTACGTGCCAAGAGATGCATTGGTTCGGTACACTTGGGAAAAGAGGCTGCAGCATTTTGCCAGATGCACACACAATGCGGGTTCGTATCCGGGAGGGCAAGATAAAAACCCCGTGCTTTGACACTTGGGGTAGAAGGCAACGAGACCTCCCGTCAGCTTTAGCCAAAGGAGAACACACTGCAGCTTTTTAAGGTCAGGAGGAATTTAGTGTTAAGTTATCCCAGCAGAGGTGCATGCACTGGGCAAGCCACTTGGCTTCTTCCTCTGTCTGCTCTGGGAGACGTCCTCCTCAAGTTTTACAAACTATTTTCTTCACTGAAAATATGAAACCACATAAAAGCCACAAAAAATTAACTAGCCACACTTTCACAAAAACCTTGGAAATGGTGTGGTTTTCCTCAGTACATACTACATTTAACAGCTTAAAACTAAATTAGTTTAGAGGCAGTAAAAGACACTTTGGATGAACACTTTCTACCACAGGTAGATTTTATTTTATTCATCTTTAAGTGATTGTTTCAGTGCAGACTGCCAAATTCTGTTGTCATAGGAAGGAAGGCAGAGTTTAGAGCAACACAAGGAGGCTGTTCTCATTAAGGTTAGGCCATATATTGCATATACACAATCCTCCTTTAACACATTATGGTATTATTTGACAGACTACCAAATATTTTCTCTCTCACATCTGGTACGTAAAAAAACAACCATTAAAATTCCTTAAAATTGGTGGCGAGACATCTGGAAGAACACAGTGGACACAACAGGTTTCAAGATTCAATGAAACAGCTTAAGAAAAATAACAAGTTGCTCTTTTACATCACTTAACTTTTTTTTTTAAAGCTATTTCTACAAAAGTGAAATCTATAGTGACAAGAACTCTTGCAGTGGGGAATAGAGCAGTGATAAACCTTTTCCTTGCAGGGTTTTATAGAAACACTAAACTTTTTTTAGTAAAAAGCATCTTGTAATCCAGAGAGAGGGGAGGATCTTGAGCTGCTTTCCTTAAAAGGGACCAAACCATTCAGTTTTTTCCAAGACAGACAACACGTAAAAGCTGACAGTCCAAATCCACAGCCACTGTTTTTTCTGAACACAGTTTATGTATCAGCTCAAGCCTTCTACAGTCTCACACCAGCTCACACTCCTGGCAGATGCCAACCTTCGTTTGCACGCATTTAAGCAAAAAAGCAGGAGGAGAGGAGACAGGCAGCTCTTCAGAGTTACAGTAGTATGTCTTCTCCAAAGACTCTTTAATAACCCGAGGCATATGAAGAATAATGCTTTAGATTTCAGGTGCTATACAGTGTTACTTCAAACCTACCAGCCAGTGCTTCCATCTACTTTACCTTCCAGTCAGATCTCAGCTACTCAGCAGCAGACACAAGAAAACCCAGCTTTTCTTCTCAGCAGTACTAGCCACCCATTAATCCTAAACTAGGGGGAACTGGCACTTGTAGTACAAAGATGTGAAGCCCAAAAGCAGTAGCTTATAGAAACAGGTACTGCACACAGCTCTTTCCACAAAGTGTATAAACACTGTGGTCAGTGCTCACAACATGCTAAGCGGCGTGACGCTTGCGGTATTGATCGGACAAAAAGAGAAAGAGGCCTTGTTCAGGGAAGGGATGATTGCTCTTATTTTAGACCCGAGGTTTATTTGGTTTGCATTTGGAACTAAGACCACCTACGACTTTGTGCACCCAAATATTTTCACTGTGTATAAAGGTGGCCATTTAAAAATGGCCTGAGGTGCTTTCCCTATCAGGGCCAGGATATACTCACAAGTGATAAAATTCCTATGGCTGTATTTCTGAGGAAGACAGATTTAAAGATAATCAAAGAATGATTAAGTCACTATTCCTAGCTGTGCACAGGTAAGACAAAAGCATTACCTAGGAATGCATCCACTAAACAGCTGATCCCACGCATGGCACGAAAGAATATTTGAGGCAGATGTTTAAGGCAGGGGTACTGATTCAGCTCTTGAGTCATCCCACTCACATTCAGAAACTGCTCCTGAAATTTTGGGGTAGAGCTAATAATGGCTGGGTTACTCAAATCCACAGGATTACTGCACACAAAAATAGCAAAATGTATTTTAGTCAGTTTAAGAACAGCCGTTAGGATTTTAAAATTACTTCAAGATGCAATAGTTTAAGTTATTTAACAGAAAACAGAGGCAAGTATCAATATATTTTTAGCTGTTATTCCATCAGAGGAAGTCAATTTTCACTTCCTGGGTTGGCAATACTTAATTGTCTTAATTCCAAACATTACCCACATACACTGAATAATTTTATTATGATCCAAAGAACTAGAGCATGTCCCTGAGAGAACAACCCCACCACTGCACTAATATTACTTATGAGGTCTTTTGAGCTCACTTTAAGAGGCCCTTACATTTTTTTTTTTTAAATGATTCTCTCAAGTTAGCAATGAATTAAATATTGCCAGCAAATAATGACAAGAAAGGGAATGGGTTGTAAAAGCTGAGCAGTTTTTCCTGACTGATGCAAATCCTCTAGCAGCAATTCCAGATTTGAAGAGCATGGTACTTGCAACATTACCATCACAAAATAAGGAAAATAACATTGTTTAAAAGCTAATCTGGGAAAAAAATCTAATGTTAATTAGCTTTAATTAGCAAATAATGTTTGCTATGAAGAGTTTAATATTCTGGCCATTCAAAACATGAATGCAATGCCATTGCCAAGAATCTCTAAAGCCAGACATGCCATTTGTTGCTGTCATTTGTTGAAGGAGGAGCAACATGGATGTTACAATTAACTGTAAAGCTTTTTTCATAAAAACAAAGAGATACAAAAGATTATTTTTAAAGTGTAAGTTAAATTTAACACCCAGGAGAATAAATGGAAGCAGCATACATCTCAGAGCTATTGTTCTGCTTTTCCTGTTTGCTATCTCAGAAAAAACAAAATTCTATTGAACTCTTGTTTCTCTGATCCTCCAAAATACCAAATAGCTAGAAATCTTAATTAAATGAACCAGTTCACATTCCAAAAGAGTAAGAGCTCAAAGTTGAACAACTGGAAAATCTTGCCCTGAACTGCAGCAGGGCACAGGTACAATGAGTTTTTTGCACTTTTTCGGTGCTTCATTGTAGCAATCTCCAGATAACTTACTCATCTGTCATGCAAATTCACAGAAATGATCCAAGAAGACAGAAAATGCATGGCTGCAGTTACAATACCTCAGCATATGTAAAAAGCGAAACCAAGTTTGCGCAACGCACTCATTATCCATTTCAGGAGGAATCAGACCAGCATCTTCATCAGGAATTTTAAATGGAGGAAACGAAGGGCCGTACGTAAAACGCAGCAATCTAGAAAGCAAGTCAGACATCTGTCATTCAGTTAATATTCCTCAAAAACTTAAGAGTGCATTTGGAGCCTCTAAGGAACCAGCAGTCCATAGGTGAGCCCGCGAGCGACATTGGCAGTAGCCCAGCTTTTCCTGGAGCCCCCCCATGTTACACAAGCATTCAGAAGCTTTGAAGGGCACATGCCTTGGAGCCTGCCCAAAGGTCCAAGCAAATCAAAGAGCTGTTAAGGCACAACCCCCCCCCCCCCCAGCAGCTCTCCCTCTGTTTAGCCAGGAGGTTACCAATTAACAGACACATACATCACTGATGAGATGTTACATAAGAAAGGGGGGAGGGGGGAATTTAAAGTTCAAAAGAGATGCCTTATGTTTTGGAGAAGCTGGGAGTTGCAGAACAGCGAAGAGCAAACCCACAGAGGGGTTGATAGCAATGCAGTGTCAGGAGGACAATGGTTTAGATAAATGGAGATGTTTCCCCACAAGGGCTGTAACTACCTGACCAGTGACCAAGAAGCCTGGCTGAGCCACTGCTCCGATGTGAGCTGACCCCTGCTTCATCCTCAGCTCTGTAAACTTACTAGATCAATTTTCCCAATAACAATCTTGGTGTTCTCTAAAAGGATGGAAGAGATCAATATCCCAGCCTTCTCAATATCCCAGCATTCCCAGAAATGGTTTTGTCTTTCCCTAACCTAAACTCACTTTTAGCACCATTTCTTGCTTCAGTTACACACCCTTATTTCTAATCTCAGAGTTGCTTGTAATGGACAAAAACCATCCCATCCATCATTGCCCACTTACAAAGCCATACAGGGTCACAGTCATTGCAACTAGGAGAAAGGGGAGGAGAGAAGTCTGTGGCTGACTCCCAACCTGGGACTTAGGTTGAATTACCATCTTCCACTTCCCCCAGCACTGGGGGCTACAGCAGCTTCCACACTAATGCAAAAGACACTCCAAGTGTGTTTGGAATCACAGCTACTGGCTTGGACAGAAAAGCAAATGAGCTTTAGAACATGAGACCTTCTTCAGGTCCAAACCAGAACACAGGCACCTGTACCAGGCAGTAGCTACAGTGACACCCCAGCACCCATCTGCATTTAGTGCCTCAGAGCAGCACCCCAAGGTAGGTTTTTGCTGAGGAAGCACCTGGCTCTGACAAACCCTGAGCCTGGGCACCCCCCCATGGAAAGCCATGCCCCACATGTCTTCTGCAGCAGGCTGCACTACTTCACCACTCTTCCCTTCTGAGCCGCAAGAAGTTAAGTTTTTCAAGAAGCATGGCTAAAATTTGGGACATTAACTGAACTTTGGGACATTTTCAAGAATGGCTGAAGACAGAAATAAATTGTGGACCACACACCCAAGACAAGTTAAAATAGATTTAAAGCAGTGTCTACTGGTAGAGGAACACAAGACCTGCTCTGAAGGCTCAGCCACAGATGCAAGTTAACACTGCCTCTGTGTACAGAATGCCCACAATAGTTTTGCATACCATTTTAAGCTGTGTCCTTCCAGCTAATTGGCAATAACCCAACTCAGAACACTCTTTACTAAAACACTTTGAAGCTAGAACTTCAATGAAGTATTAAAAGTGCAGCTTAAAATACTCCTAAACTTTCAGATGCCCTCAGAGGAGTTCAACTTTTTACGTATTGGGTGTAAACCACCAGGACTGAGCAGCAGACTGAAAGATCCCAGAAAACGTGCAGGTTACTGCACATCAACAGAACCAAGACTGAGTCAACAGTGGAAGATAAAAGCGTGGGCACAGCGCACAGAGCAAAACACCAACGCCTGTTTTGAGACAGAGCTGTTCTTTTCAGATCAGTGAATCATAAAATATTTTCTGTTACGCAATGCTACATCTAATGAGCTAAAAATAGCTCAAGAAAGAGCGTGGGAAAAATGCAGAACTGGGATTGCAGCTTTATTTCCCACAGGTTTAACAAGTAGCTGCATAACCTGGAAAAAAATCTATCCACACTTGGAATTCTGTCAGGTTATTCAAAAGCAAAAGTTTTCAGAGTTAAAATAAACCCTTGCAGAAAAGCATACGATTGGACTTTCCACCCCCCAGCAGCTTTAATACATCTTTGAACTTTCATAGAAGTGGTTACTGATGTCTCAGAAGAGCTGGAAGGATGAGACCCAGACCTCTGCTCCTCAACAATTAATTTCTTTCTTTTCTCCAAGAGGCTGGGATTTGTCCTGTAAAGACTTCATACCACAAAAAAACCCCACCCAAAACCAACCAAACAAAACCAACCCAACAAAAGGCAGGATTAAGCATACTGAGAGTTCCCTCACTCTTCAGGGCCTTCTACAGCCCAACCTCTCCCACAGATCCTCACCATTCCCACACCCAGCACGGCTCGGTACAGCTCTCCTCCACTCCTCTCTGGAGAAGAGGGCCAGTGCCCAGCAGAGAGCCTCTGGCCCGGCGCTGGGCAGCTACAGCACAGTTGTAGTGCTGCAGGGTAGGAGAGGAAGAGTCCAAGGGGCACCTCAAGCACAGCAACACGCAGCAGTAACAAGCACGTAGTAGTTTTGGTGGTGACTGCCATTAAACAGACTCGAACACCAACAGTCACGACTCATTCTTCATGGGCCGAGGTGAAGTCACAGTGATGGAGGCTAATGACACACACTGTGAAGGGCTAAATATCAGAGAGATGCTGAGATCACACTATCAAAGATCACAGAATTATTATGGTTGGAAGGGACCTGTAGGATCATCAAGTCCAACCTTCATCCCAACCTCTCCCTAACCACCAGCCCACAGCCTCAAGTGCTACATCCACTCGCTTTTGAAACCCCTCCAGGGATGGTGACTCCACCCCCTCCCTGGGCAGCCTGTCCCATTGCCCAACCACTCCCTCAGGGAAGGATTGCTTTCTAATATCCAATCTAAACCTCCCCTGACGCAACCTGAGGCCGTTTCCTCTCGTCCTGCTCCAGCTCAGATCTTCACTTGCAGAACGCAGGCACAAGCAGTAAAAGCCAAGGACACCAGCAAGATCTCTCGCTGTGTTTCGCTCATTCACTTTTGGATTGGTGGGCATCCCACAGATAAGCAACTCCAGAGAAAAACCACCTATAACCACGATCAGCCCCATACATGTGTGTTTATTTGCACAGGACTTCTCCTACCTGGAGGTGAGGGCACAGATGACTTTGCTCCACTGCTCCACTACTGCAGGGTGATGTCGCCAGTTGGCCACCATCTCTTTGGCAGTTTTCCAGTAAGGTGGTGTTGGAAAGCACCGCGTACAAGCCAGTAACCACACCTCAAACAGTACGCCAATTAATTTTTCAGCCAGATTCTCAGCAATGCCACCTTATAACAGAAAGCAAACATGCCTTTAGTCAGCATTCAATCTAAGTAACTTCAAATAGCTCCCCAAGGAGATCTCACTTAAATCCTTTTTTCTTCCCCCCCATCATTTTTTGTTTAAGAGTGATCCCTGATGGCTTCCTACAGCCAATCACCCTTTTTACAAGGCCAAACATAACACAAAGCCCAGCCACATACGTGTGTCACTAAGGGACACGAGGAATTCACCGATCTGAGGCTGTCTTCTATTGCACTGAATCCACACTGACATTCTTTTAAAAACAGGTACAAACTGGCAATACTGTTTTCCAGCAGGCAGACCAAACAGCTGAACACACGAGTTGGGGGTTTCAGGGACACAAACAGTGAACAAAAATTGTCCAAAACAGCTCCCCATGAACTGTTCCTGCACAGTCAGTGTTCTGTAAAAACACATTTAGGAAAACTCATCTCCCAGTCATTCAGTCTTCCCTGACAATGCTTTATTCCAGAGCAATGTAGCAGATTCAGGAGGGAGCTATTGTGTTTTGGTGGCTACTAAGAGCTTTTAACAGGTTTCCTCCCCCAGCAGCTCAACATTAAGTAGAGCCAAAGGTTTTACCAGTAAATGAACCAAACCAAAAGTTGAAGGTGAACCTTGCACGGTTGGAGCGGCTAGAAGAGTGTCATTGATCTGAAGAAGAAATAACAACAAAACCTCCCAGGTTTCTCTTGCCATAATTGTCGATTCACGGGCCAGTTTCTGGACAGCTTTCAAAACCTGCAAGCACAATCTAATCTGACTAGATCCTGGGTCTGGCCTGCAAGAGAAGAAAACAATACTTGAGTCTCCAAACAAGAGCTATAAAGTGATTAGTACAATAATCTGAACTTTGAGCAATTACAGGAGGAAACATCAATATTATTGAACAAGAGCCAAGCCCGTAAGCTAATAGGCTTCTATGCACCCTAACTGCCTCTAAGCATCCTAACTCTGCCTTAACAAGCACAAAATGTACCCTGATATTCTTCTCTACAAGACAGAACCCACTGCCATGGAGTGAACACTAATTGGGGGAAGCACAACCCATCATCCCCAAGGGATTTATCTTAGACCAAACAATGAGAATGTAATTGAGAACACTAATTGCTGCATACATAATTCAGAAGGAAAGTGGCAAAATTAGGAGACAGTATTGTTCAGAAGCTAATTTAAATTCTTCCGAGTTCCTCTCTCGCTTTCAAATCCAACTCCTACCCCCAATTCCTTTGATTTAGAAAAAACAACAACATAAAAATCTAGAAGAGGGTCGTTAAATAAGAACAATCAGACTAAAGGAAAACGAGGGTAAGTAAGGAAGAAAGGTAACAAGTTGCCATCATCAAGATTTTCCTTACAGTAACAACTAGTTCCACACCATCCCTGCTGAGTCACTCAACGTGGAGCGCTGCAGAGGCAGCACAAAGCAGAATGCTCTCTGCCCATCAGTCAGTTTGGACAAGGGAGAACAGGGGAAAAAAATAGTAATGTGAAACATTCTGGACAGTATGTGAGGACACTGGTAAACAAAGCTGAGGAAGCCTACAACTTTAACAGTGAAGGAGATTATAAATTAGAGCATGCACTATATTCAAGCTACATTTCAACATTTATGGCCTTTCCTCATCCCTCTTACCACTCTTACTGAAAGGATGACAAAAAAAAAATCATAAAAATATTACCTTCCACCAGGCTACCAAGGGGTATTACCAGATTGCTACCAAACACTGTCAGTGTGGTATAACCCCCAAGTCATGTTCCATGCTAAGCATCTCAAGAACGTGCTGATCCACCAGAGATCTGCTTTTCTTAGAGAAGAGTAGCTCACATTGGGATCACTTATTGACAGACACGCTTTAGATACCCCATCAACTCTTAATTGATAGAATACACAGAGTAGTACAGTACTGGAAACAAGATCACAGTGAGACAAGATGATATCTAATGCAGACTACTAGTTACAGTTCAAGACTTCAGCTGGTGGTTTGGTGCTAGTGCTATATCCTCAGGGACACTCTCCAGAGAGCAACAAAGCTTGGGACAAGGAAGCCCTGCCTTGGTTACAGCACTGTTTTTTCCCTGAGTAACAACAGAGTAGATACTTGAATCAAAATACATCCTTAATCTTGATAGGCATGAAGTGTCAAAGCCTGTTTCAAGGCTCATTTCCCTAGTAATTTAGGGATTCTGTAAAGAGGGGGTTTACACATAGGAGCTCCCTCTGTAAGATGATTAATGGGATGCTTCTGAGCTAATCCAGTAAAGGCAGCCCCAAGGTCCCCGTCCATCTCTAAGTTCCTCTTGTCCACATAGTCAACTGAATGGCCAACTTTTTAGCTGCACAGAAGACTCTGGCAGTCACACCTCAATCTCATGGGGAGGCAAAGAGAGTTCTCTTCCTTCCCTGCTTTCAACAAGCATTTGTGGCCCTGAAGCTTCATCTGACAGCATTAACTGTCACTGCTAATTAATCTACAAGGTTTCCTGAGTATCATAGGGTTACTAGAGACAGCAAGCCTGGGGACTGCTCAAATACATCAAGAAAAGGAGTGCTCTTTTCACCAGGGTGGCCAGGAGGTCAGCACTGGAGGGAGGGATGCCAGCACCCACTCTCTAGTCAGCATTCTTCTTTCAGCACCACACTATTTCAAGGGCTGTGCATGTAAACATTTGATTCAGCACTCAACATCTGATGAGCATTCAAAGTAGAATGATTTACACACACCTGCTTTGTATGTGGTGTATCTGTTCCTGAGATGCTATTTAAGTTGAACTGCTCACTTGAAGGCTGCTGCATTTCACACCTCAACTGTACATCCTCCTCAGGGCCTGAAACCCTCAGCACAGCTCTGGGCCACCAGTTTTAAGGCAGCCACACCAACAGCTACATCGTTTCCAGGAAACCAGGGTGAGGAGGGAAGCTATTTTAATCACAGCTCTCCATAGGACATAGGCTCATAATAAAGGCTTAGTATTTTCAACACAAGACAGGAGATTTTTCCAGGAGATAGCTTAATGCCAGCTGCTGCAAGAGCTCCTGGGTAAGCATCCTACAGGTGCCCATCAGCACCAGCAGCCTGCATCAGTTGGGTAAAATCAGAAATTCTTCTCCCCATCCCCTTCACAGGCACATCAGAATATGAGGCTTGGCTGCCCCTCAAGCAAGGTGTGCACAACTCAGTTCATAATTCCATTATGGAATGTCTTCCTGCTGCTGGAGTGAATTCTGAACACAGGTCCCTGGAGAACAATACTTGAACTTTCAAGTTCTTTTTCTTGAAAACAAAAGTAGGGACTTGAATATCAAGTGTTGACAGCAGCAGCCATGCAAAAAAAACCCAAAACAACCAACCACAAAAAACCCCCAAACCAACCAACCAACCACACCGTTTCAGACAGATCTTAGAGGCTTCTGAAAGAAAACAACAGTTATACTGGGGTGGTGGAGGAAGTGTTTAAAATAGTGATTTTCCAGCCCTCCCTGTCTCTGGATGTTAGTTACTTCATTCAGCAGCCACCACGTGCAGTCTACCACCCTGCACCGAGCTCCACCAAGGAAGCTGGGAGGGAAGGGTGGAAAGGCAGCTTGGGCCAACAGCATGTAAGAAACAGGACCAGGGAACCACCTGCTTCCAGGGCCCTCAGTGTGAAAGCAGCCAAGGGATCATAGCAAGAACTATTTAATGGACCAGTGAAGAATTCATCCTCTACTGTGCCAAGGGAGCAATGGTTCCCAGACAGCAGACTATTCTCCATCTATTAATTCTCAGACAGCTTTCTGCAGAAGTATAATCCAGAAGCACACTATTCCTCAGGTTTGTGCTGCTGCCCTCACCAGCCTTTAACAGCAATTAAAACATTTTTTTTTTTCACTACAAGAGCAACAACAACTAAGGTGAGGTGGTAGACTTTGAAGCAGTCAATAAATAAGAATGCCCTCCTTGTCTGAATTTGCAGGAATTATTATTCAAAGCCCTTTGTTAATAAAGCCTTTAGGTAAAGTGATCCAAGTGCAGCAGAGTGGTTTGAAGGCCACTTGCAGTGATACATCATTCATATCGATAAAAGCAGATGATCTGGTACTTGCAGACATACTAAACATCAATATTAGCTACCTGAAATTATTTGAGATCAAAGTTCTGTTTCACAGGGCACCATTAAATAATCTCCTCTTATCCAGCACGTGTGTTCAGCAGCAGATAAACTTGTCAAACTATAAACAAAATATGAAGTTTGAGCACTCCATATGACTTGAGCACAATAGAACTTTGTCCAAGACGTAGAAGCATGTGAAACTCAACATTGTTATCATCCAAGGACATCTCATGTAACACCAGGCTGTCGGACAGCAAGTACTCCTCCAAAGGATTCTTTTGAAACTACCAGGGAAAGACAGTCACCATAATTATGCCCATTTAACAGGCAGCAAGATGCAGGCACAAAGAGCTACTTCCTGAAAGATCCTCCAGCGCATGAGAAACGCGGTCATGTCTTGAGTCAACAAAGCATGATGTGCTCCTGGTAATCTCAGTTTTACACAATACCAAGCACGTGGTCACAGTGATGCTATTTAACCTTTCCTCCCTCCTTCCAGGCATTTAACAGAGATCGTTCTTGAAGTTCTTTGAACAGTAAACATTCGAGTCTACGAATGACCTGCAATTCTAAATACCTGAACACAGCAGCGACGACTCAGTTTGCTAATGAAAATGACAGAATGGGTTTGGAGAGACACCTTCCTCCCAACTTTGCAATGAGAGTTTTATTTTAATCAGGAGCCTCTATAGCTCACCAGGCCTCTTTGACAGGTTACCTGCTGACTACAGCTTCAAATTCCCCAGCCTCTTGAGTGTCTCGGCCCCAACACTCACCTCGGAACAAAGAGATTTTGGAGATGTTTGAGAATACTTTGAACATATAGGTTTGGTTCCTTAATAACTGGTAAAGGAATGGAGTCCTTAGGTAATACAAGAGCCATAATCCAATCTGTATATACGTCGACACAGTATTTCACAGTATCGCCATCCAGGGGAAGGGTCAGTCCATAGCAAACCACCTCCATAGTCCATTTTACCTGACCAAAACCAGAACAGGAATTAGCACAGATAAATACTAGCAAGTAAACAGTTGTCACAGCACGTTGATTCTAACTCAAAGTAACAGTGGTTACGTGGTACAGGCAATTCTATTCAACGGACACGGAGAGAAGACACCAAGTCATTCATCTCTCTATCACAACAGCATGAAAACTGAATCAATGGCAAAGGGTTCTAAATCCTGACTCTTCGGTCCAACCCGGGGACAGAACTCTTCAGAACACACAAGAGCTGAGGTAAGGTAGGAAATACTTGTACTATACAAAGACTTTTCAAAAAAGTCACCTACCGGTGTTTGAAAAGTGAAGGTAATCAGAAAGGCTTTGTGTGTTAACTGCTAAATCCCATGATTGGGTTTTGGTTTGGGTTTTTTTGGCTTTAGCCTGAACTTCCTGGTACAGTAGCTCAGGTGAACATTTGCTACTAGGTCATAAAGCACACTGTTGCTATGAAGTGGCTGTTCACAGAACCCTTGTGTTGATTGCCAACCTAAAAATACAGCACACTTCATAAAACTTGGACTATTAAAGAGAAAAATAAAAGAGGCCGTGCAAAAATCATTGAGTTGCCACTCTAGCATGAAGGAAATTCTGATCTCTAAGGAAACACACTTACTTCTTTGTCTGTTTTTAGTAAACTCTCACTTCCAACAGATGATGTAATTAAAGCTTGTCCAAGAGGACGCACCACTGCATTTGCCACTTCTCTTCCCACGTTTTCAGGATAGCTGTGAAGTACACTGGTATTACCCTGATCATTCTGAATGACAAGATGCAAGGATCTCCACTCTGAGTACATAGTGCCTCTATGGTACAATCCAAGTAACAGCTGGGGGGGAAGAAAAAAACAAAGACATAATTAGTAGAAAAGTCTATGACATGAGTCAAAACAGCCCAAACAGGCTGTTTGCCATGATACAGACCCTTGTAAATTCAAGATGCACGTGTTCATGTCATACATTTAACGACCCAGAAGATATTCCAACTGCTGTTTTTCAGTCTTAATATGCTTGAGTTTGTTTGGTTTTTGTTTGGTTGTTTTTTTGGGTTTTTTTTTATTTTAATATAGATGTAAGCTTGGTAGTTTTTTTTGGTTTTGGTTTTAAAGATGACAGTAAGTTTCAGCTAGGGAGCAGCAACCCATTTGAGACACTTAAAACTTGAGAAGTGACTTCACCTCACACAATTTCTGCCTGTGCCACCCTTGCAGGAAAGATGCCTTTACTTAAATTACATCTTTGGATAATAGAGACTGGTTCAAGTATTTTGTTCATAGAAGCAACCATATACCCCGTTCCCTTTTTGAGCTCAATAGTAGTTAAAAATATGTTCCAGGAAACTCTTAGTCATCTTAAAAGACAAAAATTCAGCCTCTTTCTACATTCATAAGGTATCTCTGCTACAGCATGAGCTACTGAAAAATAGCAGTTAAAAATTTGACCGACTGATGATGAAAAGTGCTTTTGATCTGCAGTGATTTCAGGACTGAGCGAGCCTTGGCAGATCACTCCCTTACACCAGTATCACTTTATAGCTTCATTCCAACATCCCGTGCTGGTACCAACCTAAGGCATTAGGGTATGCCCCAATGGATTCCAAATCCTTGTCAAGTCAGTACACACACAGAGCCTCTCCCTAATCCGGATTTGTCCCAAACATTCAGGATAGAAAAGCCACTAAGTAATTTCTCCTATTGCTCTCTCAACCAGAGAAGAGAGAGTTTCCTTTCAGCAAGACTCTCAAGACAACTGCAGTTGTCTGTTTTCCCTGCTGCAGACAGAACCAGCTCAGGGACCCAAGCTGACAGCAAACAAACCAGGTTTTTGCAGGGTTGGGGCTGGGAGGCATTTTCTGGTATTGATGTGAAACTACAACCAAGAGAGGCAGAATAGAAGCAGCAAAAGTTAAACTCTGCCTCCACAGCCACTGAGCCAGCACTTGCCCAGAAGCAGGGCAGCGTACGCCCTCGTGCCCCGAGAGCGGCGGATCGCGCAGCACCACACACCCAACACCCACTTGCTGGACAGAAATGGGCTTGGGAGCCCAGCCAGAGCAAGCAACCCTGGGTGGCAGCAAGGCACAGTGTGACAAGACCAGCAGCCAGTCACGGGTCTGCTGTCCAGTCTCACCCACAGCACTGGGCAGCCTAAGGAGACCTGCCATGCACTGCCAGTTTTGCTCTACACATCAGAACATTTGGAAAGCTAAGCCAGCACAAATGTTGGGTTTTTTTCTGCTGAGATGGTTTTTAGCTGGATCAAGATCTGGTCTAACTCAGGTGAGATGAGCAACTGTGCCAGCACAAAGGAGCTGTGAGGACACACGGCTGGGAGGAGTGGCAGGAGCATCCCTTCTAGCAGTAGCAGGCTTTGGTTTCTACTCAGAGCAACATTAATCTGCTGCTTAAGCAGGTGGTAACGTGGCAGCCTAAGCCATCGGAATTGGGACTGTGCTGTCTCCCCCTTCCCTCCTCTCCCTCCAGCACCGTCAGTCTTTGTCACTTATCTGAGCCAGCTGACCACGTGAGCAATAATACAAGGAAAACGGGGCTGGCACAGGAGAAAAGCAAGGAGTGTTCAACAGCCACAGCTTAGATCAGCTCAAGCTGTCACAAATGGCACCCCGAGCCCCGTTTGCCAACTAGGCTTAGCTGGCACATTATGGAAGCCAGTTATACAGGGAATGTTTTGGATGCCTCCCTCAAACATTCCTTGGCCCCCAACCAAACAAGAAGCCAGGCCTGGAAATCCACCTTCCTAGGGACAACTCACCATTTAAACAGGTCTGCCCATTTAGCTGACTCCGAGTGTTTCTTTACACCCAAAGCCTGTGTAAAAAACCTGATGGGAAGACAAAGCGGTAAGATCTTGGTCTTGCAAACTACATCCTTCCTGGTTTAAGGCAGCAATCACGTGCTCATCTGATCACAAAATAATCAGAGCAGCCACAGCCTGCAGGAAGCGTATCCTCTCCATCCTTCAGGAATTTTCTCTCCTCTGGGGACCGTGGCAGGGGAAACATGCGTGCCACTGCTGTCAACCTTTAAGCTCAGAGGAAAACAACAATTCCAAGACACTAGCTCTTGGGACACAGAGAAGCCACAATAAAATACACCAAAAACCAACCAAACAAAAAACACCACCACAAAATGACCCCAAATCCTTAGCAATGGCTTCAGTCACTGCTTAACTTCATTATATAGGTTTCCCTACAGCTATCTTTTCCTTTCCTATAGCCCAGAGCCTCTTCATCTACCACTTTCTGTCCCACCTGAACACTGCCTTAATCTCCAGTTTGTGTTTGGAGCAGAAGACAGAGAAACAGAAGTGAAATATCAGCCACTTGGCAAGATTTCCCATTGCCAGGCCCGCAGCACTGCCTCCACCCCCAGAGCAGCGTGCCCCTGCCCCTTGGCTCCGCTGCTCACCGCAGGGGAAGAGCGATGGCACTCTCCAGCCCTCCCATTTGACACTCGGGTTCATTGCAGAAGCATGTAACACCATATGAGGAGTGCTGGTTTAAATAAATGGATTTCAACTGATAAAGTAGCCAGGACTTTCCATTGTCACACTGCAGCTGAAGGACTGGCAGCTAACAGCTCACAGCAGGAACTTATCAGCGGGCTGACAACTGCAAGCACACTTACTGTGGCTGTCCTTGTACCAAAACTGGGTTCCCAGGAGCACGGAAGCATTGCACAGCACAAACAAATTGTAGACAGTGCCTATGGAGCAGCTTTCTTGTCTAGAAAACTAAAGTCAGAGAGGACAAGGATTCCCAAATGCTGCTGCACTTTGGAAAATCCCTCACTGCAACTGGAGGACACAACCACCTGCCTTCATGCAGCTCCCTGCCATGCTGAAGCAAAGATGCAAAACTCTTCTTGGGTGACCGTTCCACCCACGCTTCGGAAAGGCTGGTACGTCTGCCCACGGAGCTGTACCTATTCCAACGTTCTGTTTTGACAGACTCAACACACAGACATTTCTATAACAAAAGGCACCTTCGCAGAAGGGCTCACTCCCTCAGCAGAGGCTGTAATTATCACAGAGAACTTAAATAGCAAATTGGAAAAGAAAAACCAAACAGAACAACAAAAAAAGATGTGACTGTCACACCAGGCAAACAGCGCACCCTGATTTTTACTTCTGTTTTTGCAATGCTTCTGCATTTCAGCTTCAAAAAAAAGCACTCTCACTGGCCCAAATGTCTCCCAAGTTCCATGCAGCCAATATTCCCATTTCACAAAAACAGGCGTCTCACTGAGGTTCAAATCACTAAGGACTCTCGGAATGACAGGCAACCTAATTAAAGGGAGGGGTGGGAAGAAGAATAAACAAAACCCTGAAGTTTTCCAAGCAGTTTTACATACTCTCCAGTTTGGAAAGGGGTCATGTTTACATTCCTGGAGGCTGCACTAAATAAAACATCCCCAGAGTCTCACAGACAGACCTGGAAAGAAGTTGTCAGCACTAACAACTGACAGAACAACTGAGAGATGGGAAATTAAAATATTTACCATCTACTGTGAAACTGAGCATCATTCCAATATTCCATAGGGGGGTAAATAATTTGGGTTTCAATATCCTCCCTCCAGATCTATTTCAGCTTAGGAAATTTAATAGCTCTCACTATACAAGCCACTGAAAATGGATGTTGCAGAATTTAAGACTAAAGTTTCTCCATTCATAAACACTGCTGAAGTTTGGTGAGCATCAAGGAACTTACTAATGAGCCCCCCAAATTCCAAAAATAAAGATATTTATATTTCATTTCCAGTCTCCTAAGACTTAATATGAACAGCTGCAGCCAAAACCTTTAACCTCCTGGATCAGTAAAGTTAAACTGTGAGAACTACCTAAGTAACAGAGCCACGATCTGCAAGCACCTTGAAGGAATACGTCAGAGCTCAGAGACTAAAGCAGGGGGGTTTCTGGAGTGTGTACAGGACAGAGGTCAGGGAACCAGCACTTGTGTACAAAAGCAGATCCTCAGAACGTGTGTGCTGAGTGAGGGGCGTGCTCGGGGCAACTGGGGACATTTAGCCCTTTGGGCTCAACAGCTTCATACAGAAAATTAAATGCTTGTCTACAGCACAAAAGGATTTCAAGCACAAACTGTCCCAAAAATGGATGCTTCTCGCGTTTTATCAGAGCCACTGAAGCAGAGCAGAAGCAATTGTTATTAATACAGTAGATGCAGAAATCATCAACAGAGAGATGCCCAAGGAAGGCTGAAGACCTAATAAAGCATAAACCAGAGAAGCATCACCATAAAGTTCTGGGATATTAGATATACTTTATATGACACCTCAGGCATAGACAACGGCCACCTACTTGTCCCACCTTGATGCTGCTGTCCCTCTGTCCTCCAAGTTTCTGCTGGGGAGAGTGACCTGGATCTCACCAAGACTAACTCAGCCCCTCTCACACTAAGTCCACTGGGGCTGAAGAAGCAGAGACTCCTCCAGGCAACTCACCTTTGGAGCCCACCCACCAGGGAGGCTCTGCCCTAGGCAGCCACTATGTGTAAAGGACAACAGGCAGAACAGAGAGCAGGGGAAAGAAACAAACAAACCAAACAAAAAGGCAAGGGCCAAACAGAGGACCTGTCTGAGAGTCTAGAAGAAAGTTGGTGTTTTGTTAAGTCGGTATTTTGGTAAAGAATAAATGGAAAGCCATGTCAAGATTAAGGTGAAAAAAAAAAAGGCTAGATTCAAGGCAGGAAGGGACCAGGCATGGAAAAAACCAGGAACTCATGTCATCCTTTCCCAGGCCATTCAGCCACAGTGCTGCTCAGTAGAAGAGCACCCTTTGCCCAGGGAAGATGATTTAGTCTAATTTAATATATGAATATGATACAGGGAAGGCTGGGTCTCAGATGGATGGTGCCATTTAAGCCACAAGGCCTGGGTTTTGCTCTCCACAGTGTTCCCTACTCACTGAGTTCAGAGCCCCCATGGCCATTCTGGTTCCTGAGTGCACCACTGGACCCCGGCCTTTCCAAAGCAGGACGCAGGGCACAGAGAAGAAGGCCACCTAAAAACTGCATGCTGTAATATCAGTAAAACCATAACACAGCTCTCAGAAAGAAAACAAAAACACCCCCCCAGTCAGTTTTGTATGGTTTGGCTATTGCCATCGAGCTTCATTCCCCAGACATCAGTACTGCTTTGCTTCTCACTATCATTCTCATCTTTAGAGTAAGGTTAAGAATATTCTCTTCCAGGCAGGTCATCTGAGAACTTCAGTAACTTTCACATCCCTCACTTGGGCTAAAACCCCCATAACGCACTCCACTGCAACACAGTGCATTTCCCAGACCGAGAACAATTTTTACTCAATAGTTTATTTTACATTCACACTTCTTCCTCAGTCCAGTTCCTCGCGCAACTCTACAAACTGCACAACCAGAACTGGATCTCCTGAAGCCAGTGGTCCCCTCGGCCCAGGGAGCAAGCCTTACTCTGCTTTTGCTGCTGTCCACCGCTTTCCAAAAAGAAATGACTCTACTGCCCACAGGCCCTGAAGACCAAACGACAAAAAATAAGCAAGGGAAAGCAGAGTCATGGCAAAGCCCAAGAGGCCCGCAGCCAGGAACACGAGGCACCACCAGATTATTTGTAAGAACGTCTGCAGGGAAACAGCGACAGAAACTTTTCTTTCCCTCCAGACCTCACTCCTGCTGTTGGGAGCTAGCACACGGGGAAAAGGACGCGCACCGACCGCGGGTGACACCTCACGTTCGCTTCAGGGACACGAAACACGGCTCAACACTGGTCCCCAAGGCCGGCGCCAGGCCACAGGCCGAGAAGGGTCCCAGGGCCATGGGCCGGTGCGAGGGGGTCCCCCGAGGCCCGCTCCCGCCCGCCCTGCAGCGGCTCCACAGCACCGGCCAGGCCGCCAGCAGCTGCCCCGGACGGCCGCGGCAC
>JANHGN010019518.1:0-10571 GCA_024605025.1 Megaceryle maxima | reverse complement strand
TCAACGGCTACCAACGTTTCAGAAGGGATAGATGAGGAAGAAGAGGAGGTGGGGTGGCCCTCTATGTTAGGGAGACAAATGAATGTCTACAAATTAGTGAAAGTGATGATAGGGTTGAGTCCCTGTGTGTAAGAATCAGGGGGAAGGCCAACATGGCTGATATCATGGTGGGAGTTTGTTATAGACTGCCCAGCCAGAATGAAGAGGTGGATGAAATATTCTATAAGCAGCTGGGAGAGGTTTCATGATCACTACCCCTTGTTCTGATGGGGCACTTCAACTCCCCAGGTGCTTGTTGGAAATACAATACAGCAGAGTGAGAACAGTCCTGGAGGTTCCTGGAGTGTGTTGAAGATAACTTCCTGACACAGCTAGTGAGGGATCCAATGAGGGAAGGTGCTCTCCTAGACCTGCTGCCTGTGAACAGAGCAGGACTTGTGGAAGAAGTAATGGTTGGAGGCTGTCTTGGGCATAGCAATTGTGAAATGATGGAGTCTTCAGTTCTTGGGGTAGTAAAGAGGGGGGTCAGTAAAAGTGCCACCTTGGACTTCCAGAGGGCAGACTTTGACCTATCAGGAGACTGATTGACAAAGTCCCTTGGGAGGCTGTCCTGAAGGGTAAAGGAGTCCAGGAAGGCTGGACATACTTCAGGAAGGAAGTCAGAAGTCTTGAAGTGCAGGAGCAGCTGTCCTAGTGTGCCGAAAGATGAGCCAGCAGGGAAGGGACTGTCCTGGCTGAACAGAGAGCTTGGGCTGGAACTCAGGAACGAAATGAGGGTTTATGGCCTTTGGAAGAGGGGGTGGCCTCTCAGGAGGACTACGTAGTGAGGCTATGCAGGGAGAAAATTAGAAGAGCCTAACTAGGACTCAACGTGGCTACTGCTGTTAAAGACAATAAAAAATGTTTTTGTAAATACATTAACAGCAAAAGGAGGACTAGGGAGAATTTCCATCCTTTATGGGATGCTGGGGGAAACATAGTGACAAGGGATGAGGAAAAGGCTGAGGTGCTTAATTCCTTCTTTGTTTCTTCTAATGCCTTCTGTGATTCCAGGAGCTCCCCAGAGTGCAGAAGCAGGGGCAAGGGCACCTTTCCAAAAACCTCTGTGCTAGAGGTGGGGGGCAAGTGGCCAGCTAGGCACAAGGCAAGCTGCACAATGCGGCATACCTATGGCTCAAGCCAACCACCTGGTCTTGCCAATCTGGTGGTGGCTGGAAACTGCTTCCCAGGAGCTTTGCTGAGGATGTGTGATGCTTTTATCAGCTGACTTTTAAGTGCTGAGGTAAGTCATGTTGTTATACCTGTAAAATTTACCTTGTGTCTACTAGAAACCATGAATAGTGGGTAATATGAGCTAAGTGTGATGGGTGCTTAAAGTATAGAACAAAAGAACTGTTCTTGGAGCTACTCTCTTGCTCTGAGGCAGCTTGAATCCCAGCTTTTCTTTCCTGATTAATTCATTCTGAGCACTGACATTACTGTAAAAAATCCTCTGCCCCAAGAATATACGTTCTGTGTTGCTGCTGAGTCAAAAGCCAGTGGCAGCAACATCAGCAGTTTGGGGGGAAAAGGGATAATTTTGTAAGTGTAGCATTTTTGTGAGCTTGTAAGAAGCTGCCACTAAAATAGCCTTGATTTCTATTTTTCAAATGGTGACCACTTTGTTGCTAGGATTCCTTGGCACTGAAAATGTAGCTGCATGGCTTTCCTTGGAGCAGCGTGCTGGAGCATCACCTCTGGGTGTGTCTAGGGCCAAATTCTTCATGCCACTTGCATAAATACCCTTGTATTTTAGTGAGTGGCTTTCCCATCCTGCTTCAATGTGAAGCATATATATTGTCTGGGATCCAAATGCCTTGCTTTTCTGGGATTTCCTTTATTTCTATTTGAAGAACTCAAAAGCATCCTACAAAAGCTACTGCTGAATCTGACATTTTAGAGGACTGGAGGCTCCTTCTATCCTGACCTCTGCTTTCCTCATCTTCAGATGGTGGCTTGAATTCATGAGGGTGGTGTGAAATCACAGGCTGTCTTTGTACCTGGCATCTGAAATTCAGGTGAATCAGCAAGATTTGTGCCTTTTCACAGTTTGTCTGAGCCTGCAATAGGTTCTGCCAGGGAGAGGATTTACTGTTACCATTTTGTGCACCTTCCCACACTGAGACACCGTTACAGCTCTGTTGATGGAAGGAGTAGATTAAATCTCTGCAGGGATTTAAACAATGAGAAACGAAGAGATCCCAGCTCACCACAGGAGAGGAACTGCTGAAGCAAATGCCTGAGTCAGTGACGCTACAAACACGTGGAGTGCATGCAGGATATTTTTTTTAAACCAAGTAAGAGCATTTCTGCTGGTCATTGACGTCATGGCCCCCACCTGCAAGACATTTTCATTCTCACGGGAGTTCCCTGGCAGAAGAGCAAATGATGCATCCAAAACACATGCAGCAATCAATGTGCTATGTGTTCAAGGACTTGAGGGAAATTCTCTTTGATGCAAAATGAATTTTTCTGTTGCCTTCTGTCCTTAATATTTCCCTTCCCCTCTGTGCTGGCAGCCACGCTGAGAGCACTTGCTACTGGCTCAGCATGAGCTAGGGGTAATGGACTTCTTGCCATTTGAGATGGAAGGCAGGAGGGATTTTGTTTCAGGCTCTCCAGGAGGGGATTTATGAGATGACTATTGTAACATCTCCCTTCTCCCTCACCAGGCCTTATTACTGATGCCTCATACAGTGTCCAGATTGGGTCACATGCTGGAGGAGCACTTCTACCCAGCATCTGATTTAGCACAGCCTTGCAGACTTCTTCCTTACTGTACTAATGTGTATCTGACCTAGGAGTTAATTTGGCTGTGGAAAGCAATAAGAGGTTGTACTCGGACTCTTCTGCAGTTGTCTTCTCCCTGGTCTTGGGCCAGTCTTTCACCAGGATCACCTCAGGAACTGGAAGATGATATCTGCACCCCATATCTGTTATGGCTACTTGGGGACAGGGTGTAGAGATCTCCTTGCTCTTCTTGCATTGTCCCTGTCCACTACACAAGTGTTGAACCCTTTCTCAGCACAAGAGGTTGGTCCTGGTGTCAGAACTCACCTCAATTATGGTTAACAGCACAGCCTAGGGCTTGCCTAGCAAGGACTCAGTGGTCCTCTCCGTATTATGTCCTGCTGTGTCCATCAGGAGGTGGAGCATTTTCCACTGCCCTGCCTTGACCAACACAGAAGAATGTCTCATAGTTAGTGACAAAAATCTGCTTCTATCAAAGCGGGTCACAACCTGCCAAACTGTGTGACCTGTGGTTATTGATTATTCTTTCCCTTTCATATATCTCATTGGGATATATTCATTGCAAGCAAAAATCTGCAGATGCAAATGCAGTTATGAATGGCATTTAATTTATCAACCATTTTTTCTTCTTTCTTCTGTACTTTTATTTCATTTCTTCTGGTCCTCTGTCAGTGTTTCCCCCACGCTTTTTCCCCATGGACAGGAAGATTGTTCTTGCTAAATGAAAGAGGAAAAAAGAAATAGATAAGATTGACTCTCTGCTCACAGAAGTAATCCCAAGCTCTGGGGTCATTTTGTTCTTGAAGAGAGTGATAAAGTCACCCTGTAGCTCCTAATCCGGGTCTTGGCGTAGAGCAGGAGTGTGTTGTGATGCTGAGACACAGCTACAGTGACAGACCTGCAGCACAGTCACCTCTGTGGGAGTCTCTGCCCTGATTTTGCACAACCTTATCCCACCCCTCAGGCAAGGAGGGGAGATAGTGGGATAGATCCAGTTTTTGGAGAAGTTCCCAGTGGCAAGAAAACACCCATTCATGAGTAGCTGCTTTCCATGTCATAGATGGGCCAGTAGGACTTCTGGCTCATATGATGCTTTGGTGCTCTCAGGCTCAGTGCTTCCCCCTTTGTACCTTGCCCAGGTCCTTTCTCTGGGCCTGGTTCCCTCCTGCCCCTAACCGGGCTGGCTGGTCTTGGTCCTTGCCTGCTGGCACCTCCCCCTGCCTCAGTGGCACTGACATTCAGAGCATGTTGAGGCTATCTTTTTCTCTCCTCCACCTCTTCCCACACCCCCGTGTTTCCCATTTCTCTATTTCTGTCCAGGCAACATCTTCAGTATCTTCTGTTTTCTCTCAATTTACTTTAGACACAGTAGCATTTGGCTTCAGAAAAATTGTATCTTGAGGTCAAGTCACCAAGAGCAGAGGCATTTGCACATGGGGTTTAAAAGGACAGGAAATGCTTTTGGCATGACTTCCCCAAAGGAGAATTTTAATGCTTTTGAAATCGGGGAACCCAGATATCTGCCTGTGAACCAGACACAAACTGTCAAACTTGGGTCCCAAACTGTCCACAAAACAAATATTAGAATAAATTCATGCTGTGGTAGCATATTTTCTGCCTAAACAGCTCATGCTGGAGTTTTCAAGGAGACTGAAGCATGAAGTCTGTCAGAAGAGGAAAAATCCATGCTATGGAAAAATAGTAAGCATAAGGCAAAATTATATATGCAGTTTTTCAAGACTGTGGCTCCAAAATGGTTAGCTATTTTTGAAGTAAAATGCGCATGCTGATGAAGAGCGTACAGCGACAGCAAGTTAGGTGATAATGTGCTCCACTGCAGCTTTGGGAGGGTTTCTCTTAGAGTTGTATTTAGGGCTGTTTGTGGGATTACACCTGGCAGTGAGCACTGGAAGTGTGAGGAGCACCTCAGTGTCCACATAATGCCCACAGCCTTTGTTTTCATGATTGACACTTAGCTTTGTGAAAACAGTTGTCTTGTATAAGTTAATGGGATATTTAGCCATTAGATTGGCAGAGTTCTGCTGGAATAATTACCAGATTTGACACTATCCACTGGAATTAAGCATAAAATCACTGCTGGTAACATTTACAGTTGGCACAAACATTAGCAGGCTGGTCTGCAGTGATGACATGAGCACAGTCCTACAGAGCGATCTGCTTCATTTGGTAATTTCATTATTCAGTCCAAAGTCAAATCTAAAGTTGCACATTTGAGGGTGGAGAGTGCAGCCAACCCTTCAGCTCTCCTCAGAAGCAGTAACTCAAAAAAATACCTGGGAGTAAAGTGTGTGAGTAGTTGAACATGAACTCCCAGGATGGTGCCGAGCAAAAATCTACTAATGCAGTTCTTGGAGACAATAAAAAAGGGGAATGAGTGGGAATGAGAGGTGATTTTATGTTTTGATGTGATGCCAGTGAAATATGTGCTGAAGTCCTTTATCCACCTGCAGGGTAGACATTTAAGAAGAATGTCAAGATGCTGGAGAGAGAGCAGAGCACCAAAAAGAGCTAGAGCAGTGTAGTGAAGGACATCAAGACCTTGAACCATTTAAACTGTCAAAAAAAAAAAAAAAAAAAAAGCTGAGAGGTGTCATAGTCAGAAAGGAGAAGTCTTCAGAGAGAGAAGGCAGTCATATGAAAGGAGTCTTATCCACCAGAAAATGGGCATCCCCACTGCTGGGAACAGGGGCTGAAGTGAGACAAAATTACAGTGGCAGTAAAATTTCATCACCAGAACAAATTACAAGGGGATTGCAGGTTCTTAATTTCTTTTAGTCTATCCGTTAAAGTAAACTGTCTTTATGGAAAACAAGCTTTTATCAGCCACTAGTTACTGGACTGTACATAGGACTGTAGAGTAAAATTGCATTGCCTGTGAGGTATAGGAGCTACAAGGAAAAGGCATAGTGCCTCTGAGGATTAAGGTGTAGATGTAGATTGGGTTGTAATAGAAGCCGTACCTTCCTGACCCAGAATAGCCTTGTGAAGTTGATATGAGAAATTTCTGACTACCTGTAAGCACTAAAGAACCATCTGACACAATCACAGTTTGCTCACCCAGAAGTACATTGTTCTGGTTCTCTAGCGTTAGTCTTACAATTCAAATATGCCTTTTAAGTATAAATCAGGGGAGGTAATTTTTTTTGCATTCTTAGCCACCCCCAATGCATTTGATTGCAGGCTACTTTTGGATGGTTACCAGCTACAACTTACTTGCCTGTGTCTTACTGCTGATTGTTATCAAGGAGTCAAGGGATGAGTCAGAACGCACAAAACCCTGGCCACCAGCCCCTTGCTCTTGCCACCAGAGCATGTTCAGCTCCAGCTGCTAAGCAGGGATGTGCCAGGCTATGCACTCCTCTCCACCACTTTACACTGGGTAAGATTAACAGCTCAAATCTGCACCCTGCCACAACACAAAGCACGTTTTTAATGATTTTAATTATGGTTGCTGCAGCCAGAACCTGACCTGGCTGCTGTTGAGCCAGGACTAGCACTGGGTGGGTGTGCCTGTGTGAGGGAGGCTCCACATCAGGCCTCACATACATCCTTTTGATCTTGGGCATCTGCCATTGGAGGGTGTCTTTGAAACCCTTTTCAGCCACTGCCTGGATGTTTTATCATTTGCACACCAAGTTTTGCACAGAACTTTCTTGAAGGAGAAATAATCAAAATGTTGCCAGCCTGGAAACTCCCGTCTGCTACAGGTGTCAGTTGAAATTCCAGTTCTCTGTCGGCAGTTAAGGCTTTCCAGACTATTTTCCAGCAACTGCAGCAACAAATTAAATAGCATCGATCAGTTAATGTCTTGGAAGGCTCCACACCACCAGACAGAAAACAGACCACAGGAGGATATGGAGCTGCCTCTTTGTTTTGCATGGAACACAGATCTTTCACCCTGCCTGAGCTTTTTGGAAATGCTGAGCCAAAAAACCCAATGCAAACATGGAGCAGCACTGTGGGGCTGACTGCTTGAGGCTAGGAATGGCTCAGGACAGGGTCATCCCCAAACCTTGTCCCTCTCTGCAAGGCTTCCATCATGAGCACCCACCGCACTACTCACATGTACCACCTCTCACCTGTAGCATTTTCCTCACTCGTGTGGATATCTACTGAAGAATTTGGGAAGTTTTTTGTTGTTGTTGCTGTTTTTCAAGTGTGGAAATGTAAAGTGAATTTTGGTTTGTGATTATGGATAGTTTTGGTAAGAGGTGATAGGAGTTTCCAACCCAGTCAGGTGCAATGGGAAGGGAGGCCTCTGAAAGCTGCTCAGCAGCATGCTGGGGTGTAGCTAGACGGTACTTATGACTTGTTTTTAACGTGACTTGAAATTCATAAACAATAACATCGACAGCTCAGTTGTGCTTATTCACAGCATTTCATCCAAAGCAGGAGATTTTTACAATTTGTACTGTGACCAGAGCTGGTTGGGACCTCTTGGGTGAAATATTTTATCTGTCAGAGCCATCCCTCTTCACAGAAGTGGTTGCAGAATCACAGAATGGTTTGGGTTGGAAGAGACCTTCAAAGATCATCTAGTCCAACCCCCCCTGCCATGGGCAGGGGCATCTTGCACTAGATTGGATTGCTCAAAGCACTATCCAACCTGGCCTTGAACACCTCCAATGACAGGACATCCACAACTTCTAGGCAACCTGTGCCTCTTAATCTTCTGTCAGGAGGTTTCTCAGGTCAATGCCGGAAGTAAAGCCCAAAGCAAAGACCCCAACAAGCAGGAGAGGAAGGACATCTCTCATGATTTGAGTTAGAGACCCAAATCCGCAAGTCCTAGCTCACAGGCAAAGTGCCTGATGACTGAGCCACTGTCTATTCTGGGACAGTCTCTGTGTGGCTCTGGCTTTCTGTCAGGCTCTCTGTCTTGCTTTCTTCAATTATGTTTCTCTGTTAACATTTTCCAGGGGTTATGCTTTTGTTCTACATCAAAACAACACAGATCCTGCAGCATTCCTCAAAGAACTCAACTCCCGTTTGCTGGCTGGCTCAAGTTATCATGGAAATTATTAGTTTCCTTAAGCATTTATTGTACTTGTCTAGAAATACAAGCTTGCCCTGTTTCAATCTGAGACACTGTGCATGGAACGGAGAAAATTCCACGTAGTACCACAAACATCATGCTTGCAAGAAGGTGGTATGTTAATTAATAAAGTCTGGGAGCCACTAGTTTAACATATTAATGAATTTGTAATGCAGAGAGAGATGGAAAGATATATTTCCTTATTAGATTTTTGAATGTCTGATACTTTTATTGTAATTATGCCCCATTTCATGTCTTTCATACAGACACTCTAATAGTGTTTCTAATAGTATAATTGTGTTATGTAAATATTTCAGCAAAAGGGAAGAAGAAATAAGGGGATATAGGCCAGATGAATGTATCCAGAACTTGAAAAAGGAGGGACAGCTGTAGGAGTAGACCCTGGAAGAGAGATCCTTGTATAACCAAGGATCTGTGGAGAGCGGGATCTGCTTAGGAACAAAGAAGGGTATGAGATAGTGGGTCAGAAGAGACAGGAGAAAAGAACTGTGATTTTTCCCAAAGGGTTTTGAACATGAAGGCCCTCCTGAACTGGATTGGTAGGTGTGTGAATCAGAGAGATGTGGCACTGGGCTCTATGGCTGTATGTCTTCACTAATGCAAGGAGAGAAGCTGCCTTTTTCACAGGCTGCAGTAAGAATAGTGGAGGTAACCTGGCTCAGGGTGACCCAGCCCTTTGAGTGCAGTGGCTTGAAGACCATTTTTGAAGCTTCTCCAGAGGACACATACAGAAATGTTATCTTGGACCTGCAAGCTTCTGAGCTGCTACCAGCCCAGAGTGGTGCTGCTCCAGGACTGATGAGACCAGACCCATCTCTTCCCCCAAAGGGGAGATGGCATTTCATGGATCTAAGCTCATTAGGAGGCATTTGCCTGCTCTGATATGGCCACTGATAGCCCTAATTAGCAGGGCTGGCTGAATCATGCCTTGGGCAGAAGCCAGCCTGTGGGTTGTAAGTTGGACCACAGAACTGCAGAGAGCAGAGAAGTTGTTAGTCAACGGAAGTGAGATAAAGGGAAGGTGGGGATTGCAGTGCCTTTGGCAAATAGTGCCTTAGCTGACAGCCCTCTTGCATGGCTGTGCCCAGGGCCAGGCTGACAGTGCTTTGAACAAGCTGTATTAAAAATTGGGACTCCCAGAGCTGCATGGAGTACTTAAGTGCTCGCTTTACATTAAAAATGACTGCTGGGCATCTTTTGCTGGATCTGCTGGCACTCCTCACAGTAATAACCATATGTGATTTTACATGAGAAGTACCTGGGGAAACCTGAGTGTGAACTTAAATTCCTGTGTTAGAATATTGCCCAGTTTTTTTCTTCTGCACAGTCCCAGTGACTGGAGTATATAGATGTTAATTTTTAGTGTTTTCTTCACCTCAGAAAACCTTCAGGGGGGAAAAAAAGTAGAGGTTTGCAATTCTACATTGCTGTCAATATTTCTGCATGTCTGTAGCACTTCAAAATTCTAGTGCTGTGTCAAGAAGAGACAAAGAATAGAAAACAATGATTACCAGTGAATTTCCCACAAGTCTGGGGCTCTGACCCTCAGTCCAGTGTACAGCTGGGACAGAACTCTGACAAGAGTTTCAAGAGATGAAACATAGAAACATGGAAATGTCTGGGTTGGAAGGGACCTCTATAGGTCATCTAATCCAACCCCCCTGCTGGAAAGCAGGGAAGAAACTCTTCATGACTGCATGTAGATTCAGGGATTCACCCCCAAAATACCCTTAGTTCTTTTCCAGCTGATTTAGGGACTGCCTGAAGCCCCTTTGTGACATTCCTCAAGGTTTCCTGCAAAAGACTAAGGACAGCAGCCTTATTCTTACTCATACTACGGTCTTTTCACTGCCCTACTTACAGAAAAGTTACATTCTGTGTCCTTTGCAACCCTCTTAGCTTTTCTACACCCATTTTATGGACTGGAACATCTCTCTTATGAGGAAAGGCTGAGAGATCTGGGGCTGTTCAGCCTAGAAAAGAGAAGACTGAGAGAGGATCTTATTAATGTTTACAAATATCTGAAGGGTGAGTGTACAGTAGAAGAGGCCAGTCACTTTTCAGTGGTGTCCTGTGATAGGACAAGAGGTAGTGATCACAAACTGGAACACAGGAAGTTCCATCTCAGCATGAGGAAAAACTACTGAGAGGGTGATGGAGCCCTGGAACAGGCTGCCCAGAGAGGTTGTGGAGTCTTCTCTGGAGACTTTCAAAACCTGCATGGATCTGTTCCTGTGTGGCCTGCCCTAGGTGATCCTGCTCTACCAGGGAGGTTGGACTCTCCAGAGGTACCTTCCAACCCCTACCATTCTATCATTCTATTGTTCTATGATTTTGGCCATTGTGAAAAGAATACAACCTGGAATAATTATTCTTTGTTCCAACACATATGCACATACAAAAGGCTTGGGATAAGAATAGAAATTCTTTACAGATTCCATCTGGATGAATCAGGGGGAATCAGAGACCAGATTCTGCCTTTAGCCCCTGCAGATGAATGCTGGTGTAGCTCCTTAAAACTGATAAAATTACTCTGCGCATGCACAGAGTTAAATTAGAAGCTACAAAATCAAAGCCAAACCCCATGAAGTCTAGTTTGGCAGCACTCACAGCAGGCCATAAAACCCTTCTGTAGCTACTTAGAAGTGGTTCTCTATCCCAGAAAAAAACAAAAATCAAAAAAAAAACCCCACAATAGCAACAA
>JANHGN010019517.1:0-11512 GCA_024605025.1 Megaceryle maxima | reverse complement strand
GTGGAGCTTCCTGTGTTTCCCCTTGCAACCATTGCCCCTTGTCCTATCCCAGGGCACCACTGACAAGAGCCTGGCATCACCCTACATGTCACAGCTATTCCTCTTGTCTGGGAAGAGAGGCCAAGTGAATAGTTTAGGACGACACATCTTAGAGCTGAGTCCCAAATTAAAATACAGTGGAAAGACAATATAAGGGGAGATTTGTATAGGGGCAGTGTTAGTAGCTAAGCTTCGTTATTTCTCCTTTGTTCCCTTTAAGTCGTGATAATGAAATGGAAGATTTTGCAGAGAAGAAAACCCTTAGGGAGGGGGAAACTCCATTTAAGATTGGGTTGTAGCTGGTGGAGCAAGTCTCCACGGCCAGAAGATGCCGCAAACGTTCAGCACAAGGCAGGAGAGAAATATGTACCTTTGTAATGCTTTTTGTAATGTTGCTCTCGTGGTCTGTAGGAGAAGTGACCGATATCTCAGAATCCATTTCCTGAGATGCTGCTATTTAAAGGAAGTGGCCAATAGGATATGTTACGGTACCAGCTGTTGTGGGGCTGGTAAGGAGACATTGTGGCCGGTATATCGACTTCCAGGGAGAGGAGGATTGTCTGCTTCCAAGACTATAAGGAAAAAGAAGGGAAGAGAAATCCAGAAAGAGGAGGCAATAAATGGAAAACGTGGCTTTTGCTTTCTCCCAAGAGAAGGCTCCAGAAGAGATTTAGAAAGACGAGAGCAGCAGATGGAGATGGAAGAATAAAGCCAGCATTAAATGCCAAAACATTTCAAAGAAAATGGAAATGACTGTAAAGAAAAAGAGGGGAAGAGACTAGAAATGACGAGAGAGCAGGATGAGGAGAGAGGCAAGTACTGAAAAGGGATGGAGCAGGAAGAGCATAGAGCAGAGAGCTCCTACTGAAGTAAAAGGTCCCTGGATCAGGGACAGGGAACGACTTCAAATACCTGAATAACCCAAGTCGTGGAGGGGCTAGCTTAGTTTTGTTGCCTTGCTGTTGAAATAACGTGCCTTTGATAACCTGAATGATTTTTCAAAGCAGTAAATATTTCCCTGTAAAAAAGAGTCACGGTTTCTTTTCTGCGCTGCCGGCCTGACGTGCCAGCAGCGTGCACAGCTCTGTACAGCAGAGCAGCTGCCTGAAGACTCTGGGAAGAAACATGTTCACTCACCTTAAATGACAGCTCACTGTGGATGAGGTGTAACGGGTGAGACGTTTCACTAAGTACCTGGAAGACCCATCCATGTGTTGTGGCCCCATGGTGCTGCATCACCCCCATCTCCCTTTTCTAAAGGTATTTGGGGCTGTCACTTAAACCACAGCTCACTGTCAGGAAAAAATTACTCGCTTAGAAAAGAAAGAGAAGTAATGATCAGAAATGGGTTTGTGAGGAGATAAACTGTAACGGGTGACATCCGATGATCTGGTGGTCAGGGTACAAGATGGGAGGCAGGGATCTGCGTTCCCCTTCCCAGCTCTGCTGCAGCCGCCTTGCGTTGGGTGAGGTGAGTGACACACGTCTGCTGCCGGAGCTTTTCCATGTGGAGATGGTGCTTCCCATCCTGGGAGGTAAAATGAGTGTTTATACAGATCTGTCACACCTTCAGCAGAGTTTGGTAGGGAAACGTACGAACCGTTATTATTTTATGGTAATAGAGAAACAGCGTGTGATTCGTAGGCACCTTTTCCAGATCATATTTACTCATCTTTATGGAGCTTTTTTTGAATATTTTGTACTTTTGCTAATTTATTGATAATTGCTTAGCACAATAATTACACCCCAGTAGGCACCTTTTTCTTTTCTTTTGCGATTGCTCTTTCAGAAGCAGGAAGAACCTGCCTTTTTAACTACAGAGTAAGAGAAAACAGTCTGCTTTCAAAAGAATTCCCTGTCTGATAATGATTCATTTACCAGACCATTTGACTTTGCTGGGGATCCTGGGATATGTACAACAGTCCTAATTTAGGCCTCTTCAAGGAATTGGGAATGTGGGGACCAAGTGGATATTTGAAACCAGTTTGTCCTGATGGCTGATGGACAGTTCCAGTACCTTCCGACTAGGCAGCACATTTTTCCCCACTGGCTGCTGAGCTCGGATGCAGCTGTGGATATTTAAACCCCATCCCTTTGCTGGGAGGGGGGGGTGTGCACCAGTAAGTTGGTGCAGTGCTGAGCATTAGCCGTGGGGTTTCTTTCAACTGTAGTCTGCTGCTCAGAGGAAGAACTCCATAGGATATGCTGCCTGGCAATTTTGGGTTCTTAAGTGACTAAAGAGGAGTAAAAAATAATCCTGAGTAACTCCTTCCCTGGGACATGAACTTCTGGGTGGCGTGAAGAAGATAGCAGGGTCTAAACCTGATTCTCCAGTGTGGCGACCCATCGCTCACCCCTGGTGCAGGAAGCTGATGACCCTCACACCCAATCTTGAAGCCCACTCTCAAGGTTGGCTCAGCCCTACAACACCCGAGTTCCCATTTTATCTGCACAGGGCTTGGGGGTAGCATGTTATTTAAGGAACTCAGAGTATGGCCCAAGCAGAAACCATGCATTTTTCAAACCATTTCCTATTTCTGGAAGACAACAGTCAACTATAGTAGCATGTAATTACCCTCTGTGGCAGTGCCTTCTGGTTTTATTGTGATAAAGATCTTTAGTTGTCTATGAAGAGCAGCTCTAAAGAACTAAAATATGTTTGGACTCTCTTGTTCTGGGAAGAGTTAGAAACGCAGCCTGGGAGCCAGATTCTCATCTCTGTTACCTGGCACAAAACAAAAGCCACTGCATTTGTAATGAAAGCAAAGGGTCCAACTCTCTGTAGGTCTGGCTGTGAGCAGGAGATGAAGCTGTAATTTGCAGTAGCTGGTTGACAATGCTGCAATGTGTGGCTGTTTTTCTGATGCCCCTTGATACGCTTTTTCCATGTAATTCTTTTTGCCTGTTGATTTTAAGAGAAGATACTTGAGAAGTATAATAAGGAAATGCTAATACTCTTATTTAAAGGAGTACTATTAATTAGTAAAGGCTACAAACTGAAATTTTAATTGGAATATGATTTTTTTTAATAAAAAAAAAGGCAAGCAACCAACCTTCACTACGATTGGCAGTGCAAATAATGCTCATAGCTATGTATCGGTGCGTGAGAACCGGGAAGAAAAAGTGGTGATTAAAAAAAAGACAACATCTCATCTCTCAGACTGTTTTGGGGTGGTTTTTTGCTGTTGATTTTCAGGTTGGGGGGTGGTGATAGGTGGGCACAGGGTTGAAAGGGATCTTCTGGGGGTTTTGACCTGGTAACAGGTCTCTCCTGTTAGCCTGGGCAGCATCTGATTCCCACCATTAGTGAGTTCTGGTTTACAGCAGTTTATTTTTTACCCCCTTATTTTTACTAGGAATCGTTTGGCCAAATTCTGCAGATACATCCATGTGTCTGAAAGAGGAGGATTAACTCGTAAGAACTGATTTGCTAGAGGCAGAGCAAAAGGCTGATGTATGAATGAGGAAATGTTGAGCTAGTTCTGCTCCATCAGACCGGAGGGTCCTCATAGCACGGCGTCCTCTTTCTCATGGTGGCCAGTCTGTGACTATTGGAACAGTTGTGAGAGCAAAACCAACACCCACCAATCTTTCCTTTCTTTATCTTCCCAGTTAAACCAGAAGATTGTATCTTCATCTTTTGTGCTTAGTGTTCCCTGGAAGAATTCTTTTTTTTTTTTCCCTCTGTGAACTTACCTAATAATTTGTGGAACCTGTTGATCTTTTTGATCTCTGTAGCATCCTGTGGCAGTGACCCTGCAGTTTAATAAAGCTCAGTGTAGATAAGTACTTCCTTATGTTGTTTCAGATCTGTCCCTTAATATCATAAATACACTCCATGCCCTCTGTATCATGCAGTTTGAGAATGCAGTTTGAATGAAGTCTCTGTGCTGTCTTTTTTTTTTTTTTTTAATGTGCCTGTTACTGCTGCCAGTTTTTTGGTTGGTTTGGGTTTGTTGGGTTTTTTTTTTTTTTTCGTTCCCTACTCCCAAACTGAAAAACACCCCTAAGTTCAATCTTTTCTGGTACACAAACCATACCACACATTTGATCAATTTTTCTCACTCTATTCTAGTTCTTCTAGAGGTAGTTTTGAGATGAGGGTGGATATGGGACTCCACAACCACATATAATATTCAAGATGTGATGTTTAAGAGTGGAGACTAGAAGAACGTGTCTGGTTCAGCATGGCACAATAAAGGTGAAGGGGGAGATGATTTCTGTGTAAGTGCTTCGGGGAGAATAAGCACCAGGAGAGGAGAGGAGTTATTTAAGCTAATGGACAATGTTGGCATGAGAACAAGCGAGTATAAACACACCATAAATAGATTTAGGCTGGAAATAAGATTTCTGAAGTAAACAACGCACAAGAAAAACAGTAGGCAACTGTGGTGAAAGGTTGTTAGATCCTTAGAAATAACTTGTATTTTAAATAGTAAAAGGCAGGGGTATTAGTCACCATCTCTAGGTCTGGAGCCTCTAGAGGTCATGTGTCTGCTGCCATTTTCCAGCGAGGAAGCTTTTACCCTTTTTCCTTTTCATTGTATTTCACATTAGAAATGCTGGGAAGGGAAGAAGATCTACCAGCTTTTAATAACAGGGCTCCTTTGGGTCCATCCCCAGTTTTATGAACATATATGCAGCGTTATGTACGGGGCACGATTTGATTGTATGCAGAAATTAGGGGCTAAAAGTCTAAATTTCAAGTGTCTGGATAAATTTCATCTGGAAAGCAGTGTGATTTTTCAGAAGTGTTGAGCATTGTTTTACGTCAAGTTTTCTTAAGATTCATGGGGAGAGGTGCTTGATGGACAAAGAACATTCCTGAAAACCTTTGAATAAATACTTCCAGTTTTTACTTGCTTGCTTACTAAGAATTCCTGCCATAGCTCTCACCAGGCCAGCTCTACCCAGAGAAGCAAGAGCAGTGAGGTGCTAGTTACAGAAATTAGTGTTTTAACCAGAGTGGTGTCTGAAGCAGATCTGAGCACGTATAAATGGCACGACATCAAAACAGCATCAGCTTCAGGAGCCTGCCCGGGGGCTACCACCAGGAAAGCAACATTCCTCCCAGGAGCAGTGGGAAAACTCTGCCAAATTCCCTAAGACAGACCAGTCCTTGGAGATCTATTCAGGGTACTTCCTGTGGGAGTACAAATGTATTAGAAAGCAAATAACTGACAATTAAAACCAAGCATTTAAGAATTAAAGTAGAAATTGAGTTCTAGTGCTGGAAAAAAAAAAAAAAATCTGAAGAGAAAGAAAAAAAGGTAGAAAGACAGCAAACCAATTCTGTGTAAATTGTTGTACGATGTATTTTCCTGGTTGAGATTCAAATAAGTTTTACATCAGTCATTCCAAGTGGCTCGGGAGCAAAAAGGGAATTTAAAATGTCACATTTCGTCCTTGCCAGGCACCAGCTTAAAGGTGTTTGAAGTGATCTCACGCGCACAGCGCCGCCTGAACTCTGCTTGGTGTCAACAACAATTTTAAATGCCGATAGTCTGCAAGGAGATTTGCATATACAAATATGTGTGTATTGTGAATCCTTTTTTTGTTGATAAAAGTCCTGATTATAAAGTTCATCATCTGCTGCAAATCAGACGTTTCTTGGTAGTTATCAGATGCTAATAATTAATTTCTCTTACAGAAAATAATGTACAAAAGAAAACGAAGATTAAAATCAACTTAAATTTTTCTCTTTACTGATTTAAATTGTGATTGGAATCAGTGATTTAAATAAGTTTGAATATTCTCTGCTCTATTACACTGTAGGATAGTAGATGCCATGTGGTAGGAGAGCGATGAAGTTTATTCATAAAGATATCCCAATTCTGGGTCCTGACAAATCTATTAAGAAACTAAACCACATAGTTGAGGTTTGGGGGGATTTTTTATTACTCTTTTTTTATTTAGGGGACTTCCCACAGTAGCTGTACACCTACAAGACTAAGCCCTTTCCCTACTAACTACACTTGGGAAAAAAAACCTGATACACCAGAACCAGAGACTTCTTCAGGTACTGTGCAAAGGAGTAAAAGCTGCTGGAGCTACTGGGAGTTGTTGTCAAGCGCCTGCTTTCCTGGGGCAGTGCTGATGAGGAAGGCAGCTCCTCGCCCGACTTGTTTATTTTTCTGAGTGCTGCTTCAGTCTCTTAAGAACATTACTCCTCAAGACAAATTCATTTCTGTGGTAACTCAGCACAGGCCAGAGGAGTTCTTGGGCTTTGGCACACGTGTATCATACGTAACGTGCCCAAAGAGCTTCGCCGCCTCTTGCCTCAGTATTTTTCTAAAAGCTTTGCCTCGTGACTTGACAGATTATTTCTCACCTCAAGAGACTGTACTTGAAATATTGTGTCCCTTCAGGGAGTAATTATAAATAGCAAGGACTTGAATGAGCACCTTCTTAATCTTCCATCTTTGACTTCATATTTTCTCTTCTTATCAACTCTCAGCCACTTGCTTTGAAATCTGACCAATGGCTTTATGTGATTAATACATCAAACAGGTAAATTAGAGCCATTTTGGCTCTGAGGAGAAATTTGAATGGATTGGGGGAAAAAAAAAATGAACAGACATCTCCATTTTCAAACTGTTGTGTTCCAAGTATCACACGAGAAGATTTATACTTCCTTCCCCATTGTCATTCTTCTACCATATGCGCGAATATTCGGTAACGTGAATTCTTCCCAACTACATCTTGACTGCCGTTTTTCAAGATAGCAGGTTCCTCTGTTTCATGATGGTGAAAGTGCTGATGGAAACTACTTCAGTCTTAAGGCCTTTTTCTTAGATAGCATATGGACTGCCCAGGGAGGTGGTGGAGTCACCATCCCTGGAGGTGTTTAAGGAAAGATTGGATGTGGTGCTTAGTGCCATGGTCTAGCTGATGTCATGGTGTTGGGTCATAGGCTGGAGCTGATGATCTTGGAGGTCTATTCCAGCCTCAGAAATTCTGTGCTACGTGAAGTAAGTTGACAAGTCTCAAATTTTTATCCCCGCGATCTTGCCAACGTTCATTGCTGATTTGGCCAACAAAACCAAACCAAAAGCGAAGGTTTGAACCCAGTTTAAGCATTTCCAGAATCCTTGTGCTTCCCCCCCCCCCCAACATTAAAACCATTCAAGCTTTGAGTTACGTATCTGAGGTTTAATAGTTTTGTTTCTGGATCGAAGCACATTGGCAGAGCAATGGGGAAGGCGTTTGTCATTCCCCAGGACGTGCTGTGCAATTATGGACATTAATCCTGCGTGCACTTTTCAGAACAAAATTGAATTGTATGTTCTGTCCCTGAGAAGATGGCTTCCTTTTAGTTCCATAGCACACTGAAATTAAAGTCTGCTGAGAATATAAATGAGCTCTTGTTTCAACTTTATGACTTTCCTGCAGGCACTAGTAGACCAGATAGAAGAGGTAAGGAGTGCTTTCCTTCTTGACAATTACCAAATACAACAAAAAATGGGGGTAAAGTCATAAAAGACAAGCAGCTTTGAGACTTCCCCTGGCATGATTTGGTTGGTTGTGTGCTGGGTGTTTCCCTACAAATCCAAGCGAGGTTTGTAAGTGACAGCAGAGCCCCTGAGCACTCGTGGGGCAAACTGTACTTCAGCTTTTCCTTTGCTTTACCATTTGTTCGCCTCTGAATGTTTGGGTTTGGTCTCTAGATTTGAGAGCTGCTGCCCACATGCTGGATACAACTGCCTGTCTTCCAGCATCCCGTGCTGCGTGTCAGGGTGCGCTGAGCCGCTCACAGGAAAGCAGGTTACATATTCTGGTTAATCCACTCTTTCAGCTACAGCAGCCATGTCTATTTGCATGTTGCTTCACAGCGTGGCGGTCACTGATCTTCTTAGGAGCCTATTTCAGTAGGTTTTGCATTTACGTGGCTCTTGGAGACAGAAACCAGGGCTTGGACTAGCTGACTTTCAAAGGTCCCTTCCGACCAAAGCATTCTATGATTCTATGAAACGGTGCAGTGGAAACACGCTATGGCATAAGGATCTGTGGAAGAAGGAAGTGTGGCAGGATTTCCCTCATTTCCCTGTGGATAGTCCCAGTCATGGCAGGGCGCTTTCTGTAGAGAAGAGCCTGTCTTGTGTGGTAGATGAACTTCATCTTTCACTTCTCTGCAGTATTATTTATTATTATATTTTTAAGATGACAGGGTGTTGGGGAATGAGTGTGTGTGTGTGTTACTAAGGCTTAGGAGAGAGATGGAGCAAGTGAGTTACTGGCATCACATTCTGTCTGGGCTTTTGCTGATTTGGGTGCTGCTCCTCTACTGCACTGTAATAGTGCACGGTTGTCCTCCTTCAAGAGGTAGTTGTACAACCCTTGCTTCCTTTACCTCTCCTGCGTTGGCTCCTGGTTAGGGAGACTGTGTGGCAGTAGGCATTGCGTGGAGGGAGTGATCTGTATATTATTTCATCTTGAGTTACTTTATTTGGTCAAAGGTTGATTAACCGGGCTGTTTATTGAAGAGATTGTGATGGCTACTCGGTGCATCTGATGACTACTCCTTATGTCATAGTTCAGATAAAACAGCAGGAAGTAGTAAGATTGTGATACTAGGTGAGTATTTCGGTTGTCAGAATGTCACTGCTAGCATTGAGAATATGACTGAAATATTGGCTACAACTCCTGAGAAAAGTGTCATGAAATTTGCCCAGGCCCGCCGGTTCAGATGATATATTTCATGTGAATGGACACTTACACCAAAACAATGAACCTCCGAAAGCTACTGGATAACTCTCTTATTCTGATACAGGTCAATAATCCTGATTCATAAACATCTCAGTGGGTTTCCTTTCCCAAAACATATGTGCTGGCCTGCAGAAAGCAGCAGCAGCTTAAATCACAAGATCTTGTTTTTTCAAGGAGTAGCATCTCAACCAGTTTGAGGTTGTTATTCCCATTGTTTCTTTGTAAATATTGTTGGGGTTTTTTTCTAATACCAGCTAAATATAATACTCTGTAAGGATGCACAAAAAGTTTCAAGGGAAATTTAAATCAAAGCTGTGCCTGTGCCACCTTAAAAAACTTTATTTCCCCTTATGTTGAGGATCATAGAATCACACACTCGTGTCTCATCTGAGAGGACGGATCCTCTTTAGCAGTGGTAGCAGCAGCTGAGACCTCTTGGCACAAGAAATGCTTTGGAGCAAGTGAGCACAGTGCAGGGGTTGTCTTCTTCCTTCCCCCCCATCTTGGGTCTACTACTTAAAAGTATTTGCATGAGAATAAAATCTGGTTCTTTGGCACTCATCTGCTCCTGCTGTTTATTCTTCGCTTGAGGTTATTGTCTCAGTTCCTGACAACATAATTGGTTTCTGTGGAGAAGATTATGATATTGATGAGACTTATCTATGACTTCAGGTGAGGTGCAATCAAAGCAACAGTTCAGAATAGAAGGTACTGTCTTTTTTTCCTGTAGTTTTCACTAAGGCTCATTCAGCAGTTTAATTAAGGATGTTAATTATTACATCAGGCAAAGCTGAAGGATGGACACAGTTATGCCAAAACAGGCCCGATTAGGGTCAGTGTTGCTTATTTTGATTTCTAAGCTGATGTAAACTGCACCAGGCTAGTCAAATATACCCTGTTCACACGAGGGGTGCTCACTATTTGTGGCAATTTAGTGTTCTCTAAAAGAATTGAGCTGGAAAATGCTCTCATAATACTTCTTTCTGTGTATTATTTCTTTGAAAGATTAACTGCTCTTGATAAGACTTTTTGCGAGTAGTTATAAGCAGAAAAGTTGATTTTATTGTGGTGGTTTTCCCCCCACTGCTTTCCAATTTGCTATTTTATATCACATCCTATCCCCTATTTTTTAAGCGCCGTCTCAGCATTTGGAAATCCTTCTGAGATCTTCTTGGCATGTGTGTCTTCACTCCTAACATAGGCCTTGAAATCAGAGCTAGTTTGCCAGGCACACCGCTGTTGTAAGCGGCAGCCTGGGACGGGCTCTCAAGTGGCAGGGCTGGCTGGGGAGCGGGGTCTGGTGTGGGTTACACTGGGCGACCTGCCGCAGCCCGGGCAGGCTAATGCAGAAATACCGAGAGTGCTCGTATGTGTTGCAGATGAGAGGAGTGGGATGATCTATGTCATGATTTAATTTGCTGTGAATGACATTTTGCCGTGGTGTGACTGGTGGATTGTCCTTGGGGGATGTCACAAGTTATTTTTTTCTCCCGCCTGGATTACGGAGCCAAAAGGCCGGAGGGAGGAACGAGCGTGAGCCAGGTTACGCAGAGCCTGGGGTGGAATCGGCACAGGCTAGTGGAGACTTGGGCTGCCCACGGGCAGGTGTGGGACCAGGCATCTTCCTTCCGGATGTCATCTGTTCTCCTGCCTCTGCTGGAGGCCAGCTCTATAATCGAGCCGCAAACACGGCTGTAATCGTGTCAGTTATCCTCGCTTCGCAGTTTAAAGCTCTCCTTTGTAGGCCTGTCATGAGACACGCATCCCCCCCTTCCTCTCTCCTCCAGAAAACACTGGATTCTGATATTACCTTGTGATTCTGAAAGCCAAGGCCTTAGGCACATGCCTTTCGTGCCTCAGCTTTCATCTGCACCCGGTTGTGTACAACACAATGGGGGGAGAGAGAAACCTGAGGAGAGCGGTGAACGTACCCCGAGCCCCGTCCTGTATTGCAAGTAAACGCTTCACCCCCGGCACCGCGGGCGAGCAGGTCTGGGAGAACACCGTCACGTACCCATCGTTTGAGTTTGAGTTGGCAAGAGGGCAAAAGTACAAACAAGAAATGGATATTTAAGGTATTCAAAATAAGGAAAGGGTGTAATTACATGATTCACTTGGCTTTATCAGCAGTCGCCTGTGAATGTGTTTAAAGTTTGGCTGTGTTTTGTAACTTAAACTCGAGCAGCCGGGTTTTGTGTAGCTCACGGTGTCACAAGGGCGTAAGGCAGCACTGCTGCTGGCTCCTGTGCCAGCTCCTGCCTGTTGCTGCCTCTTCTCCTGGGCTACCCAAAGCGTTCTTGCAGCCATGGGATAATTCAGACCAGGGAACCGAGATGAAACTCGTTTGGCAAAAATCCCCGTGCAAGGACCATTAGATGTGCTTCTTAAGGGCTTCTTGGTTGCTCAGCACATGCAAATATTTAATCTCATGTTTAATTCTGTGTTGTGGGTGTAGGAGCCAGAGGCAAAATCCTAACAACTGGAATGGAATCGGGATTTCCCCTGAAAGCAGGCCTGTAAATCCAATGGGAAATTTTATTCTCAGCGCTCAGATTCCGGCCTGTGCATCTTAACCCTCAGCTCTCGGGGGCAAAGGCAGCGTCCGTGTTCAGGTGCAGGCCTTACTGTGACCTTTGGATCCAGAACAGGTCCCCGGCTGACCAATGTGTAACATTTCCTACCGCAGGGAGATATTTTATTGTAAAACCCCGGTAGTGGGTCAGTAGGGCTGGAAATGGTTCCTCGAGAGCGAGAAAAAAAAAAAAAA
>JANHGN010019515.1:0-37233 GCA_024605025.1 Megaceryle maxima | reverse complement strand
GGTGTTCCTGCACTGGCAGGGGGGTTGGACTCAATGATCTCCAGAGGTCCCTTCCAACCCCTACCATTCTATGATTCGAAGTAGAAGTAATGGGGGATAACTACTGTTGGATAACTTAAATTCAGGAGAGACTTGTTTAGAAATTCAGATGTCTGCACTACAGTATCAAAATCCATAATTCTTCTCATTGAACTGCCTTGATAACTCTTTGAACAGAGGTCTACCAAGTTGATGATTAATAATATAACTGCACAGTGGTTTTGTTTATAGAGATGTACCACTTGCTTTTCCCTAGGTGGAAATGAAAACGAAGAAAAATCAGAAGTTCAGGCAATCATTGAGTCAACTCCAGAGTTGGATATGGATAAAGATCTCAGTGGATATAAAGGTTCCAGGTAGGTTGTGTGTTGTGGTTTGAGTAGGAAGACCAATTTCAGAAGGTATCACACTTCACTCTTGAATTCACAACTTGCTTAGACATGTTATCAGACTGATATTGCGCATTATATAATAAATGTGCTATGACCTTACTTCCCCAAATTCCTCAGAAGGTTTTAAGTGCAACAGCAGTTCTTCATTCCATTGCTCCAACTGATGAATGTCCAGGGTACTTCATATTGCAGCACACTTATGGAATTTATGGAAAAAATAACAAAACAAAAAACCAAAAAACAAACAAACAAAAATCACACCAAAACCCCAAAATCAAACAAACCCAAACTAACCAAAAAAACCCAAACCCAAACCACATTCATTTAAGCATTCATATTTCATACAGAAGGCCTATATCAAGAGGCCTTTTCTCTCTAGATCAAGGTTTCAAGGTACTAGCACTTCCCAAGCTAGGCCATATGTTTACAATCTGGACTTAAGACTGACTTAGCAAGTGTTACAGCATTTATCTATTAAATTATGATGGTGGAATCCCAGTGTTGGCAAAATGCTTCTGCCTGAGTCTGCTTCCTTGCAGGCTTTTGCTTCTGAAGGATAACATTTTTCTCAAAAGCTCTAAAGACCTGAAAAAAAACAAGTGCTATTTTAGTAGTGGAGGGAGTGCCTGATCTTTTAGGCAAGCCCTGAAAAATTTAGACTCTAGCCACCAGACCTTCAAATACATTCTGTGTCTTGTGTTTCGTTCTTGTGATGGGATAAAAAAATTTACCTTAGTAGTGAATCTTGATGGCACAAGATCTTTGTGTGAAAGGAGCCCCTTTTCTGGCCAGAGGAATATTTTGGTCTTTGACTATTTGGTGGTTCTGCATTTCTGTTATATTAAATGACTTCCAGTTTGGCTGAGCTGTCTGGTCGTTAGGCCTTTGGGCTAAGTCCTGACAGGGCTGAATTTCTATATGCCAAAACATGATATGCTTTTATCTATTAAAATCCTGACCACCTCAATATCAGCAGCTACTTCAAGTTTGGGATGTTGATGCCAGAGCATTATTTGAAAGTATAATCTATGACTGTAAGCCAACCGAAAGCTTCTGAAAATTTTGTGACTTTTGTAGGGGGTTAGGGAGGGGGTGTAACAAATGAACTACAGGTAAAAACATGGAGAAAACCTTCTTCAGTGTGGGAATAGTCTTTTTTCTGTTTTTTTTTTTGTTTTGTTTTGTTTTGTTTTGTTTTTTATGTCTTGTTTTAATTCTTTGAATAGCACTCCTACCAAAGGCATAGAGAACAAAGCATTTGACCGTAATACAGAGTCACTCTTTGAAGAGCTGTCATCTGCTGGTTCTGGTCTAATTGGAGATGTGGATGAAGGTGCTGATTTACTGGGTAAGAAAGGTTATTTAAAGAGGAATGTTCCTTGTTAGTGGAGTGCTTAATTATCCGTGCTGGGATTTACTGTTAGGATTCATTTGCATTAAAATCTTTTGAGTATCATCCTAAGGTGGTTATTAAAATGCAAAAAAAACCTGCAAAACCAAAAAACAAAACCACCCAAAAAACCCAAAACCAACACAACAACAACAACAAAAACAAAACAAACAACCCAGGAGGTAGTATTTGTTCATTCTTTCAATATAGTTATATCAACCTTTAATCTTTTGGGACACTTCTTACACTGTTCTCTATTTCAGTTTTCCTTGTACGTTCTCAGACACAACAATTTTTGTCTTGAAGTATTTTTATCTTGAACTAGTTTTAGTTTAATTCAGATTGCGCCTAATCTGTAATGGTCTGGCTTCATCACCTCTCCATGGAATTTAACATGGAAGAGAGAATTGCAGCAGAATGCAGTGGTGGTAATTTGAAGATCAAATCATTATTTGAAAGAAGACAGACCTACATTTCTGTTCTCCCTAAGCAGCCTGCTGTTGCTTGTGTGCTGACTGAACAAAATGTAGGTTTTGGAAATAGGAGTGGATCAGGAGCAAAAAGGTCATTAAAAAAAGACTCTTTTTATAAACAATAAGTGTCTTGCATTATAACAAGGTATTTTGGGACATATGAGTGTTCTGGCCACATTTTGAAATGGAATGGTACTATAGAATGTATAAAATGCAGATGCAACTCCTGTGTGTTTTAGGAATGCGTTGCATATTGAAAATCAGCAGTTTGTTTACTTCTGTCAGCTGACCTGGCAAAAATACAGATTGTATTAATACAGTGTTATTTAGAACTGTTGTGTGCCATCTGGATTTCTGGTTGTTCAGTGTTCCACTAGAAATTTTAATTTTACATCAGTTAGGTGACATTTCTGCCCAGTAGTACTCACTAGGAGTAATGGGCCTATCTCCAGTCTAAGAGATGGTTTTTCTTTATTGTCACACTCCTGCTTTGAATCCTGAGCAGTGAGGACCACCACATCCTTGCTGGAACATACTTCATCCAAGACTCTTGCACTCTGTTGTCACAGGGACACCTAATGACACATTCTGCATGTAAAAATATGGGTACTGGAGAAGTATTAACATATGGTGACTTCCATCCCTTTGCTACATAAATTGTTTAAAGAAATCAGGACTTCCTGATAATAGAAGCTTTGTTTTCCATGGGCAAAAATAATGTACTTTTTAGTATAAGTTTCAAAAGTTTGTCACTGACTTCATTACCATATTCCATAAAAATGCTGCTAGAAACACATGCAAAATGAACACATTGTTATAACACTGTTACGCAGAATGTGTTGGTCTTAGAAGTTTCACTATATAATCATCATTTCACTTTGAGCACAACCATAGTCCAATTTACTGTGTTACTTAAAAGCCACATCTGCATCCAGGATAGTTGGTGTGTTTAAAGCATTTGGATCTGTTCTAAGTGAGCATTAAACTTCAGTCTGGAGTTCCGTAAAAGTAGTTAATTGGGATTCTCTAATCTGTTTTCTCTTGGGCTGCATACCCAGGGGAATATTCTGGTGTGTATGCTTCTTTTTTTAAAAAACCTCTTTGAAATCTGTTGCTTCTCCAGTTAGGCGTCCTTGGCTGCTGCTCTCATAATATACATTCTTGGCATTTTTTTCCTGCTTGGTAACATTTTAATTTTTTTTTAATTTTTTTTTTTTTTTTGCCTTGGCACTCTTGGCTTTCTAGTTTTTGTTCTTGCATTGCAAAGAATCCTGAAACCTGTTGGAAATGATCCTAGGTAGTTTTATATGTGTATGCTGATAACGTTTAAACCGTGATAGCCACTTGAATAAAACCTCTCTGACTCTACTGAAGGGATTTCTCCAGATATCGATGAAGTAACAATAGCTATTCTAAGCTCCTTCACTAGTAAATGTCATTTACTTTTCATCCAGACCCAGAGAGAGAAATTCCAAAAGAGGGAACTTGGACTTGCATGTCTCCTTTTAGATACTTTTTTGTTATCCCAATATCTTTTAAGTCTTCTGTTACTGAAGTTGCTTAGAAGATTGTGCTCATAGAGCATTTTAAAAGGCCTCCACCATTAAGTTACCTTTTTAATTTGTTGTGTTCACCTTGAATGAGCATAACTTCTGCCATTATCAGTCTGGTAGTTATTTTGCTGTGCAAGAAGTAATTCTTTTCTGTCTGAAAGTTTATCTTTTTAAAAACCTGCAATTCATATTATTTTAGGCATGGGAACAATAGAGTGAGAAATTAATTTCCAGAAATATAAAAAATATTGAAGTAGTGACATAGAGTTGACTTTTTTCTTTACTATCATATTCATTTGGAAGTTTAACTGAATGGTTTAGCATTTCTTCCAAGTACTGTTCTTCTATTTTTTTTTTTTTCTGCAGAAAATTAGACTTTTATTAAGTTACTGATTTTCAGAAGAGGTCTAACCAAGAGAAACGATTGTGACAAACTTAACTGCTTTTTTTTAACATCTGTCTTTTGTATAAATCCTGCTTCTAATCACATCACATTCCACTTCAAATTTTTGGTGGTGGCTTTGTTTTAATTCACTCTTACTTCATAAGTCTAAATACATTATTGCTCTTCATTCATACTACACCTTACATGAAATGTTTCTTGTTCTTGTTTTTGCTCTACATGGAATGCATGGGCTTTAAAGACCATAATTTCTTTGGTAAGGTATCATTTGCTCTGGGGAGATCTGCAGGGCTTTCGCAATTTAAGCTTTATGATTGAGCATGTCCTGTGTCTATAACTCATGTATCTAACACGGTATAGAAAACAGTTGAGCATTTTAAACTTAAGGTTTTGTGGACTAATACATCCCCAGTAATGCTGTGTTTGGTTTTTGACTTGGTAGTGCTGTAACCTCTTAAAAACATTAAGAGTAGGTGGAGGTCCACTAGCCACTAGCTTGTGGTTAGCCAGGGTTGTTTTATCTGAAGTCAGATTGGGAAGGAGGTGGAGGGGAAAGCTAATTATAGACAGTAGATCCATCCTGAAACCACCTAGGCTCCCATTTTTTTTTTTGGACAAGTTTGTCATACTTAAAATTCAGCTGGTTTTAGACAGTGGTAAAACATAGGTTTTGTGAAAACACCCATTTTGTCTGCTAATTTCATGCGTTTGTTTTCTTTGGAAAGGAATGGGTCGTGAGGTTGAAAACCTTATTTTGGAAAACACTCAGCTGTTGGAGACAAAGTAAGTGAGAATGTATATGTGAAAAATACTGACCTTCCCTGTTGCTTTGTTATATCATCAGTATCTTCATATACAGAAAGTTGAAATAATACAAATGTGCTTTCAGGTCTAAGAGTGGTGGTATAAGTGTTTTGAATTTGAATATTTGGCTAGATTCATAGCGTAGTTGGTATCCTTCTAGAAATTAAGGACCTAAGAAGCCAAAGCTGCTTTTATCCTTGTATGGCTACAAGGAACACAGTGTTATGTCCTAAAACGAGCTCACCTCTCTGCCTTTTCTGTTAGAAACACATCTGTAACTGCAGAAGCTGATTCATTAAAGCAGTTTTGAGAACAAACTGTTCTAATTTATCAGTACTTTTTCTTCTAATGCAGAGGTGTCTATGTGCTTGAGCATTATGATCTGGAGGGAGAGGGTTTAACCTGGTTTAAAAAGCTGTATCTTTTTACAGCAGTTTTGTGTAAGAAATTTCTAGGCCTTCAAGAATAAAATCAGTCTGAAGCTAAACTGTGAGACCATAGTCATCCTTGTAATGGTGTATTTTAAATGTTTGTGTAGAAATGCACTGAATGTAGTGAAGAATGATTTGATAGCAAAGGTGGATGAATTGACCTGTGAGAAGGATGTACTACAAGGTGAATTAGAGGCTGTAAAACAAGCAAAACAAAAGCTTGAAGAGAAGAATAAGGAACTGGAAGAAGAGCTGAGAAAGTAAGTTTTAATTCCATGGTTGTGACAAAGAAAGAAAAAAAAAAAAAACCCCACAGTGGTAACTAATGCAGCCATTTTTTATTTTGCATTTAGAGCTCGTGCGGAAGCAGAGGAAGCAAGACAGAAAGCTAAAGAGGATGATGATGTAGGTGCATGTGTATTTTTGTATGAACAGTTCACAATGGGACATTAGTTCACATGCATTTAGCAAGTGCTACTAAACTTCATTGCTTAATAATTAGTGGTAAACTTACTCCGTGTATAGAAAAGACAGAAGATCTTAAAAGCACAAGTAAACTTCAACCAACCATGTCTAGTTTTCTTTCTTTCCTCTCTGCCTGTTCTTGTGTGTCACATTCTTTTGGAAGAACTGTTTTTTATTATTCAGATTATACGCTGTACAAAGGGCGGGAAGAGAGGAATGTAAAATTGAGTTAGTTTTACAAAGCCCCAAATTATACGGAATCCACAATTGTGCCTAAACTGACTCTTATTGGAAGGCAGAGGCTAACTCTGCAAAGCCCTACTGTGCTTCTTTGTTTGCCTTCTTTGTCCTATGCTTGCTTTTTTGTGTGTTCAGAGTGATGTCCCCACCGCTCAGCGGAAGCGTTTTACTCGTGTTGAAATGGCCCGTGTTCTGATGGAAAGAAATCAGTACAAAGAGAGGTTGATGGAGCTTCAGGAAGCTGTTCGATGGACTGAGATGATAAGGTAAAAGGCTTTTTTAAAATCTCTGATAGAGCTCCTTGGCCTTTACAAGCTTTTGACTTCTAGCTGCAGTGTGTTCTGGTCAGTACGTTAGAGTATGAGGCCTCCATTCCCCTTCTGTTTGTCTACGTGCCCATGAATAACTTTGGTTTTAAGTTATGGGCATGTAACTTAGCTTGTCAAAATGGGTTCTTGGTGAGACCTCAGGGAAGATGTGTTTCTTCATATGATGTAAAATAAGCATCCCTTGAAGAAATGTGCATAACTTGGAACAGTGACAAAACTTGGTAATTGTAAATAACACTAATTTTTTGGTCAGGAAAGATTATGTGTATGAATATGCACATGTCTTAAAGCAGTAAGCCCAGTTGTCAGCCGAGAGGTCAAAACAGGAATAATGTACAGCTTCAGGTGGAGTGTAATCCCTGTGTCAGGACTTGGGCTGTTCGGGAGAAAACAAACCTTGCACTGTGTTTAATTAAAATTGTGCTAAGTATAAAGCCATAAAGAAGGTCACCTGGCCTAATTTTCATCCTGAATGTTGAGGTATGATTTTTAGAAACAGAAGTCTTCAGCCTCACACCTCAGCCATGTCCCATTGCAGAGGCAGTGGTGGCAGCTGGTGCCGCCTGCCGGTCAGGTGGAACAATGGCATTTTGAGTTTTCTATTGTCTTCTGTACCTGTGAGCCATTTTGACTCTGGAGAGTCTGAGAGGAAAAAAAAAAAAAAAATCCCTATTGCCAAGCAACTGTGGCTCAGTTTGTCTTCTGTAGAAATCCTCTCCTGTCTCCATTAATGCATCTGTGGTTTTAGGATCAATCACTTCATTCATTTACTGATGTGTTGAAGGATAAGAGGTTTTAAAATAAAAAGCCATGGTTAAAATACTAAAAAATACAAGGCAGAAGAATTTAAAATGGCTTGCTGCTTTCTTCTAGCTGTTTTCATTGCAAAGTGTTACACAGAATTGTCTCTTCTCAAAAAGCACTCACCAGTTGTGTTGGCGATGCAAATAAATGTGGATGATGTTTATTATGTAACTTCATCTATTGAGGATTTGAATACTATGCTCTGATCAGAAAAGAAGTGGCAATGTGAAGGAACAAGCTTTGATATTTTTCATGTGTTATCCTGTTGTGTTGTTTTTTTTTTTTAAATAAGAGTTGCACACTGTTCCGTTCCTTTCCCTTTTTTTTAATTAATGCTTACTCAGTAAACTTGGAATTCCTTTCTTGTAGAGCATCAAGAGAAAATCCAGCAATGCAAGAAAAGAAGAGATCAAGCATTTGGCAGTTGTAAGTATTGAAACACAACTCACTGGCAAAACTAAATGAAAGACCCTAACCAATTAGCTGGCACAGTTTTGTATGTTAGCTAATTATCTTTTGGCAAATGACGATGTCTTAACTGTTCTCCTCTTGTTACCTAGCATGCCAGCTCGGTAAGACTGTTCTTGAAGACAAAAATGTATCGTAAGCTGCATCACGTAGTGAATGGCTGTGCACTTTGTGAAGTTAAATGCCAAAGTGCTGTAGATTTCTTTCTTTCTAGCTTAATATGCACCAGGACTCTTGTTCTGAGCATTTTTCTAGATATTATTCTATAATGAAAAATAGAAACCTGAACTGCTCGTGTGCATTGCATTTATTTCAGCTTCCTTTTCCTCTGTGAAATATGGCTTAGTGATTGTTAATTATTCCTAACTTCAAGATCTTTAAATCTAAACCAGTGTTAATTGCAACAAGACATTTGTCAAATAATTCTTTTGATGTTGTGGTTTGCTGATAGTTATTCTATCATTTAGCTTAGAAAGGCTGGGGTTTAACAAGTGCTCTGTGCATGAACTAATATGCTTCATAAAACTCTCTTCCAGGTGTCAAGTTCACATCCTAATGTTGTTGGTTCCCTGTAGATTTTCATTCAAGACAAAGATCCCATTAAAATTGATATATGGGATGATAATTGTTTAAGAATTTTCTTACTGACATGAGTTTCTGTGCTTTGAGAGTGTTGCTGAGTGTGTGGTGGCTGCTGCTATGTTGGGCTCCAGTTTCTTAGTCTAACTTGCTTGAGCAGGCTAGCCTATGCAGTGTTTTGCCTGCATAGTCAAATTTGGATGTATCTTACAAATCTTAACTCTCATCTTTCTTTTTCGTCTTCTAGTTTTAGCAGACTCTTCAGTTCATCTAGCAATACAGCTAAGAAACCAGAACCTCCTGTCAATGTTAAATATAACGCTCCAACCTCACATATTACTCCATCAGTCAAGAAAAGAAGCAGCACCTTATCTCAATTACCTAGTGACAAATCTAAAGCCTTTGAATTCCTCAGTGAAGAGTAAGACATTCTGGTTTTGTAATACTAGATATGCTCTGTCAAGTGTTTACTTGAGATAAACAGCAAGCTGCTAAGTGAAGCATAATGTTCTCCTGGGCGAATGTGGATATGTGAGAAATCAACACAGTGCAGACTGAAACACGCAGCAGCGGATGAGTACTCTGGGTATCTGGCAGTAGTATTCTATTTGGTAAATCTCACTGCCTTTCATAAAAGTGCATTTAGGCACAGGAGGCAGCACTTGCTACGCTATTATATGCAAGTGTTGTAGTTAAGCAGTAACTGTAGAGATATTTTCACTTTTAAGTTCAATGGAAAAAATAGAACAGCATGAGTCAGGCTAACAAGTATCTGTAATTTATTTGTGGGGGTTTTTTCTGTTGTTTGATTGTTTTATTATGTTTTGGTTTTCTTTTCTGTCTTTTTTGGCAATATATCCTTTTGGTTTACAACTTCTAAAGCTTCTTACATAACCCTTACATAACCCAAGTTTATTTTCTTTGAGGACACTGACTATAGGCTTCCCAGTTTTGCCTGTCTTTCACAGTCCCTTCAAAAAAGCCCCCATGAAACCTGGTGTTCCATAGGTGACACATGAAAAACTAGAGATCTTTTTGGTAACCCAGTATTTCCACAGAGGTCTTGTCTATCAAATTAGATAGCAACTCCCATTGCACAAGGAATACTAAAGAGCATAAATAACAGGTTCTTTAATAATCATTCTTCCCTAGAACTGAAGCCAGTTTAGCCTCGCGCAGAGAGCAGAAAAGAGAGCAGTATCGCCAAGTGAAAGCACATGTTCAGAAAGAGGATGGTAGAGTGCAAGCATTTGGCTGGAGTCTACCTCAAAAGTACAAGCAGGTACTAAATTTTCAAATGTAGTGGTAACAACTTCATGTTTTGTGAAATTTTAACAGAGTATTATTTCACAGCTTGTTTGAGTGATTCCATCATTTTTTGTGGACTTTTTGCAGTTAAAAGTCTGAGGAAATCCTCAATGCAAACCACTTCGTTGTGTTTTACAGTCTGATCAATTGATTCCAAAGACTGTAAATCTCTTATAAAGGGGAAAGCTTTTCTGTTTTTCATTTGTTTGTTTGCCTAGGTGGCAAATGGTGGCCAGGGTGAGAATAAGATGAAGAACTTGCCTGTACCTGTTTACTTGAGACCTTTAGATGAGAAGGATACCTCTATGAAGGTAGGATATTTGCAGCTTTCGTATAGAGAATTGGACAACCTATAGCTTGAATATTTTTGGTTTATACTCAGTTATTTTCTGTTTGAAATGAAATAGTTTCTTTTTCAAGTACAGGTTAATCAGAATTTAAGCTTCAGCTGAAATGTGCATGACTTTACTGAATTCCTTAAAACGAACTCCAGATGTATAATAATGATGATGCTGCTTGAACAATGAGTGTGTCTGTTTCTTAGTTTAACATTTAAGTGAAGTATTTATTTTTTTTTCAAGCTGTGGTGTGCTGTAGGTGTAAACTTATCAGGAGGGAAAACACGCGATGGCGGGTCCGTGGTCGGTGCTAGTGTATTCTACAATGATGTGACGGGGATGGATGCAGATGGCAACAAGCAGCAAACGGGATCTCAGAGTAGTTTAGATAGACTGGACCAGGAGCTCAAGGTAAGATGACCAAATTTTAAATAGTGTATATAATTTATCTTTATATCTGTAGTTTAATAAAATATTTCGTAATCAGGATTAATGATAACAAATGGATTTTTCTTAGTCATATTTGGGTTATTGAATCCATCTACCAAAATACTGTGATTCCTGTGTGCCAGTGTCTAAACCTGTGTTAATCTTCAAGTTTTCTTGAAGAAGCAATGGATGGAATTCATATTAAGGGCATAAAAATAAAGGTTTATTTTTGAAATGCTTTGGGACATCACATTAACCTGTGGTGATACTGAGTACTGTAGCTGGCACATAAATAGTGTTATGTAGCTTTATACTTGTCTAGCTATAATTGTGCAGTGTAATTTTCTATAGTTGTCTACAGAAATATGAGATATGAGGGGGTTTTATATTCCAAATGCGCAGAGAGCAAGTAACTGTGTAATTTTACAATGGCATTAAAGTTATTTAACTTATCACATATTTATTTATATTTCTATAGTTGATAATATAAGAACAAAGCTAAGAGTTCTGTTCTTGCCCCCTTCCCTCTTGCTGTTGTTCACTTTTCTGTTCTGCCTTTATTCTCCTTCAGGACCAGCAGAAGGAGATGAAACACCAGGAAGAATTATCCAGTCTAGTTTGGATCTGTACTAGCACCCATTCTGCTACAAAAGTTATCATTATTGATGCTAATCAACCAGGAAATATTCTCGACAGTTTCATTGTTTGCAATTCTCATGTGCTTTGTATTGCTAGTGTGCCAGGTAAAGACATGTTTTAGCTCCTGCTTTTTTTAAGCTGTATCTTATTCAGATTTTCTTATGCAGTGAAAAAACAAAGATGTGATAATCAGTGTGATAAAAGTTACTGTAACATAGCAATATAAAGTGTGTAGCTGTGGGGAAAAGTACTAGATTTCTACCCTACTATTGCACTCTTCAGTTAGCTCTTGACCTAAATTAACTCAAAGGTAGAGCGATGTCAGCAACCAAGACTAACTATTTTGTCAGCTGTTATTATACAGTTGTGCCAATGTTTTATGGAACTGTGAACATGAGAAAAATATGCTGGTTTTTAAAATGTCTTCTGTCTCTTGAAGGTAAGTAGTAAGTCTTGGAGCTTCCTGTAGAGGGAATCCTTGTTCCAAATGAGAGTGTATGTAGATAATGTCCTCCTGTTAAGCTTCCCTCAGTACAGTATGATTCTGGAGAAGAACTAAATGTGCTTTTGGATTTCATGTTTCTTGGCTTACACTTACAGAAGTCTGTAGCACTAGTTCCAGTGAAGTCGTTTTGTTTACTAAACTCAAGAGAAATATGTTTCCAGAGAAGTTTGAGGTTTTGCTTCATTGAAAATATGCAAAACTTGTAAAATCAAACCAGCATAAAATAGAGTAAAATATGAAAAACATGTCAAGAAACCAAGAATAATATTTTAAGTCTTAAAAGCATCTGAGAAGGTTACAACCTGAGAGAAAACCAGCTTTTCTACAGCAAAGGGTCTATTGCAGTTCATAGCAACTTCATAAAGTTGTAGATAGGTCACATGGTTTACCTGGTTAACAGGGCATGTGTAGATCACAGGAATTACACAGCTGCAAAGTAAAATCACTGAACAGAATTAGTTCTGTTCTCACTCAAACCAGGACATTAGGTATCCCTGCATATATGCACTGTTACCAAATCTAATTTTATTGGAATATGTATTTCAAATAGAAGAAACTAGTTGGAAAGCTCTGCAGATTGAAATGTGGTATATGACATTCAGACATGCAGCATGTGTAGATACTGCTTTTTCTTTTGGGGCTTTGTGACAGCATCTGTAATGTCTGCTGATCATGTCACAGTAAGCTTGTAGATGGGTATCTGCATGTTAAATCTCAGCTGCTGGAGACTTGATTCAGTTTGAAGCTTAGTTTGTTATTAGATAGAAAAGTGATTTACCTTTATCCACACAAGAAACATGTGAGTATAATCTCTTTCAGGGGCAAGGGAAACAGACTATCCTGTAGGAGAAGAAGGGTCTCAAGAAGCAGACCCCAGTCAAGTGGACAAGTCATCTCTGTGTGGAAGTATGACTAGCAACAGCTCTGCAGAAACCGATAGCTTGCTAGGAGGAATAACAGTGGTTGGCTGTACTGCAGAGGGTATCACAGGAGCACCTGTAGCTCATGATGCAAATGGTGGCTCACCAATGACAGATAAACAGTCAGGTATGAAAATCTTGAAAGTATGGCAGGGATGATCAAACACCATTAGGTGTAACTGGAAAAATGAATGGTGTAAGAATTCAGTGCAATAGGTTGTCTGTAAGCAGTGATAAAGCAAGTACTCTGTGGGACATGGCCCTTAAGTCTGATATACTTGCACTGGATAACTGCAGCCAAAACTTTGTGGAGGTGATATTAAAGGGATGTAGATAATTGCTTCTTTCAAATACTTTTGAGAGAACCCTATCTTGTGCATCGTCTAAAGAGAACTTTTTTTCAGTATTTGAAGTGGAGATCTTGCTGACAAATGACTAGAGAGAATATATAGATACGTGCCTTAAGTCTTATAAAGCCTTAGTAGAGCTTTAAGTGAAACTGCTTACTTCATTCTTAATGTTTTCTGTCATGCCCTTCAGAGCTGTATGGTGATGTGATTGTTAATGGATATGTGGTCGCTGGACTTGGTTCAGTGCTCTTCTAGTTGACCATTTAAAAGGCAATCTCTGCCACCAGTCACTGGGTTGATACTTAAAGTGCATTTGACACTGGTTCCTACAGTGATACCTACTAAAGTTTGGGTGTTTCTGAGACAATGGTTTTGGTTTTTTTTTTAGTTTAACAATTGTGAGAGAATGATTTAAAACAGCCAGAAGTTGCTACTTAAGTGAACAGCTGTAATAACCAGTCACAATCCAGATTTTATATTTAAAGTTTTTTCAACTTTTGTTTTGTTTTTGTTCCATAGATATTGCAACTGAAAATAACGCAGTAGATGAGAACATTCCAACAGCAGAGGAGGCAACAGAAGCAACAGAAGTCAATGCAGGGACAGGAGAAGACACAGCTGATATTGCACAAACTGGAGTCTACACAGAGCATGTCTTTACAGATCCTCTGGGAGTGCAGAATACAACAGAGGCATCTCCAGTGTACCAGCCTAGGTATAGAGTCTCAATCCTCATTACCTCCTAACGTGTATTTAAAAAGAAAAATACAGTGCTTGTAGGAACACAACATGGGGAGTCAAGTGACTACTTTCTTTTCTTAATAAGTATGTTGAGGTTTATACACGTGGTCTTGGTACAAGGTACTCTACACTTTGCTTGCATGAAAGGGTCACCTATGTACAGGGAGTCTTGTCTGTGAACTCATATCCCTTGAGTACAGACACCTTCAAAATGGAGTAGTGAGTGTGTACCAGTTCATCACTAAGTCCTCTCACAGACTTAACGTGAATGGTGCTGATCTAGAGATGCCTGTTTAAATTCTCTGTTTTGATGTCAAAATAGATAAGAGTTATACTCCTTTCTTCCAATCAACTGGTTGTTCAAATGTATGTTTCTTTTCTCAGAATAGTCAATCTGTACGTAGTTACAGGAGTGGAGAAGAAGCTTGAAAATTATCAGTATTTTAAATCTTCAGGAATCTTCACTCTCCACGTACAAGCACAAAAGTATCATACAGCTTTTTTATAAATGGTTTGTCTTAACACATGCCTCTGATGTTGCAGCTCTTTTCTGCCATTCCATTGAATGGAACCTAAATTTCTTTGTACAAGTGAATGTCCACTTGAAGAAATTCATTGTTATTGAGGCTTTCATCTGTACCACTTCATGCAGTTACTGGTTGTTATTTTTAATACCATATGTACTTCAAAAGCCAGTGTAGAAACTAGCAGCAATGAAGTAACTACCTAGGTTATAATTTGAGTAATCTGTGCACTTCATTCAATGTTTTTTAACTGTTCTGTTTGGGTTTTTAGTACTGAGTCAGAGTTATATAAAGATGTTGCAGTTTTGCCAAATGAGCAAGATCTAGTGAGAGAAGAAGCTCAAAAAATGAGTAGCCTTTTGCCAACGATGTGGCTTGGAGCACAGAATGGATGGTAAGAAAATGCTAGTCTTGTTAAATTTATTTGAAAAAATTATTTTAAATTTGCTTCTTGTGGCTACAGGCTGAGCTGATAACTGTTTCAGGTCAAGATTAAGTGCAAGAAGACTTCCAGAGAGCCTACACTTCGTACGCTTTGCTACATTTAGGCATTATAGAATTCAAAGACAGTATTGTAGGTGATCAGGAAGCTCTCTTTGATGGATAACACATTTATCTGCAGAAAAGTTTGGTGGGGCTTTTTGTAGTCAAAGAAATATTATGATCTGATAATTCCACAGCTTTCAGTATTATATTATGCTAGAAAAATGTTGCCCTTTTTACTGCAGATATATCTGTAAAGGGGTCATTAATGTTCTAGGCCTCTGAAAAACCATTCTGCTGAGGATGTTGTTCTTTTAGTCTATTCATAGTTTTCAGTGTAAGATGAAAACTTATTTTTCCTTTGTGTATTTCAATTATAAGGGTTTTGCTTGGTTTTTTTTTCCTGTCTGGTAGACCTTTCCTAGTGCTTTTAATCCCTCCTAATTTGTCTTTGCAGCCTTTATGTTCATTCGTCAGTGGCCCAGTGGAGGAAATGTGTTCATGCCATTAAACTTAAAGATTCTATTCTCAGTATTGTGTAAGTCATGAAAGAATGTCATGTAAATCATAATGAACTTGTGTTAAAATACTTGCAAAGTAGTTCTGTATTTCCTCCTCAGATAATGGGAATGTCAGTTGCCATAAATACATGCATGTTCTTGGAGGGGCAGTGGAAAACATTTGGGAAGTAAGGAAAATAAAAGGAATCTTGTATCTGCTGGAAATACTACAGCTGAAATGATGAGCTTTAGCTGTATTCTCAATAGCCATATACTTAAAACAGTTACAGCTTGTTACCCTTGATGGTTTTTTCAGGCATTGTAGCTAGATATACTAAGCTTTCTGAACTGAATTTGACACCTTATTACTGGTTCTTCTCTTGAGCTATAGTGTAGCTAAGAAGAATATAAAATGTATGCTGAAATGAAGTATTTACGCTTTGCTTTAAACTTGCAGTTTGAGAAATGCAGTCTGATGGTTTATATTCCTGTGCCACCTTTTGTTTTGTTTTGTTTTGCAGACATGTAAAAGGAATAGTATTAGTTGCACTAGCTGATGGAACACTAGCAATATTTCACCGAGGAGTTGGTAAGCATTCTGTTACATCTTGAAACCAGTGATACTGTAACAGTATTTAGGAAAGAAATGTGCCTTTTATAATAAGTAAATTTATTACTCAAATATCAGGAAAGATGCACCTGGGATGAAGTTATGTTTTTCCTGATTTGTTTTTTTCAAATGCAAACTCTAATGGCTTAAAATCCTTAAGGATCTCAAGTAAATGTCAGTGGTGATCTGTGGCTTAGCTCAGTCTACAGAAGAAGCTGACTTGGTGTTGAATGATCAAATTCAGCATGCTTTTAGTAGATTTCAGCTGCCTTTCTTAAGATCTTGCAGCATATTTAAAAGAAAAAAAATAATCTTGATGCGCTGGCCAACATTTCTATGTTCAGTCAAGCAGTAAGTGCCTAACGCTGTGTGGGTAGTTGCTGGTTGTAATGTATACTGATGCCTATCCAAGTAAAGTGTTTAGCACTAGGTAACTTGCTGCTTTAAAAAATGTTTTGATGTGTTTTGAACATGAGTCACCGCACAACCTCATTATATTAGAAACAAAGTAGTCTGTAGCAGTAGTTGCTGTTTTTTAATGAGGAGCTTTAGCCATAAATTTGTATTGATTTATCCAGATTATTACAGTGCTCTGAAAAAATTAGAGATATTTTCCTGTACTTTTATTTTTAAGCTCATAGGCACTTAGATTTTGTTCTTGTTTTTATTTTCCTTCTGTTTTTAAAGATGGTCAGTGGGATTTGACAAACTATCACCTCTTAGACCTGGGCCGGCCGCATCATTCGATAAGATGCATGACGGTGGTACATGACAAAGTCTGGTGTGGCTACAGGAACAAAATCTATGTTGTTCAACCAAAGGCCATGAAAATAGAGGCAAGTAAACATTTAATTGTTTTAAACACCCTTTTGTTTTCATGCTGTTGCATGCTACAGCTCAAACTCCAGAATATCTCCAGAGAACAGTTATTTGTTCATCAGTACAGAAACAAGCGACCAGACACATTTATCTTGGAAAACACTGTTACATTTTCTTAAGATGTTTTCATTGTTTTGGAAGACATTAAGTCACGTCTTGAAAGTGATTCATTTATTGAAACCAATTCGGGGGGGGGAAGGGAAGTGGGGTGGGGTATAGTTCTCCACTTCCAGCTGGCCAGGAACTGGAAAGCGTCTTTGTGCTGAGCTTGCAAGGCTGGCTTCCAGCTCATTCTCTACATGCATGCCTCATTGTGGTCTCCACCCACCTGTAACCTTCTCTATAATCTCTCTTTGCATACTTCAGAGGTTTGCAAGTGTTAATTCTAAATGTACTCTCCCTTCAGTTATGGAATAACTTGTTTATATGAGGTGTGTAAGCTGGTGTTTCTGCAGCGTTGTGTGTGTACGTGACATCTCAAGTACAGAAGGTGCCTAAGGTTTTCTGAAGGCCCTTAGTGTTTCAGCTTTTGCTAGTTGGCCTGAGACATGGGTGAGACCTTTTCAGGGTGACTGCCCAGCTCTTCCAAAAATATCAAGCACCCAATTAATAATCTGGTTTTGTGAAGAAGAAAATGTGTAAATATATACACAATTAAATAAAGGAATTCATGTGATGACATTAATTCTTTTGCTGGTGGATAGTGTGTGCACAGGCAAGACCAAGGCTTGATAGAACTAGGAAGAAAAACACTACTTTTTAAAAAAAATTTTTATTTGGCATCTATATGACAGGAGGACCTTGTACTGAAAAGGCTTCGGGTTAAATGGAGACAGAAGCCAAGAGTAGGCTGGGATATGATATATAAATAAAGCCACAGCTTCCTACTTAGTCTCTAAGATCACACTCCAGGGAAGGGAATCAGCATTTTTACTATTACTAACAATTACCATGATGCTGGTAAAGTATGCTAAACCCTGTATCTGCTAGCCACCCTGCACATCAGAGGGTTGTAGATGACGTAAGGAAATTGCCAGTATTGACAGTGTAAGAGAACATGAAACAAAGGAAAGGGTAAGAAAGCCTTCTCTGTTACTAATTTGAAATCCAATCTTCTATAGAAGTCCTTTGATGCACACCCAAGAAGAGAAAGCCAAGTGAGACAGCTGGCATGGGTGGGTGATGGGGTATGGGTGTCCATTCGTTTGGACTCCACCCTGCGTCTCTATCATGCGCACACGTATCAGCATCTACAAGATGTGGACATAGAACCTTATGTAAGCAAAATGCTAGGTAAGTTGGTAATAAAAATTGTTGTATTCTTACACCTCTTGCTGTTGGGAGCTTTCTTTGCCTATTGTGGATCAGGCAATTCTCACTGCAGACTAGGGGGAAGGATGGGTGGAAGGCTAGTGAAATCCTACTTGTGAAAACTTGAATCTGGAAGTAGAAGCCTAAGTCAGTCTGTTAACAGTTTGTGAGGGTGATAGGTCTTTTGCTACAGTCTGTTGATCCTACCTGATGTGTAAGGTGTTCCTAAAAACTCAGAACTAATGAGGAATGTGGTGGTTGGATTGGGCAGGCGTGTTAACAGAGACATTAAAATCTTGCTCTTTTTTACTGTACTGATGCCTTTTAAAATCTAAGAGTGGGAAGAATCAATTACTTGTCTGGAAGAATTGCCTCTCTAGAAAATAAAAATGCAAAATAGCAAATTTTTATTGCTGCTGAAGCTAATAAGCTTTCTGATTTTTTCATTAATGTTTATATAAGAGCAGTTTGACCACCTACGTAACACAACAAATACAGGTAATCGGGCTGTGGGAAATCCTTCCCAAGTAACTACTGTGCCATTGCTGATCAGCCTTCTTCTGCCCCCTTCGTAGTGCTAATAAATAAATTCATTTTAGTGGATGAGAAACCCTTATTGTACATCTGTAAACTCACCTTTTTTGTTGGCTTGAGAAGCTGCCATGGTGCTGTAAGAAGCCCCAGAATAATTTACTGTGCAGCATTATGGATCCATTATACCTTTTCTGCTTTCTCATAGTTAGTCTTTTTTCTGTATAGGTCCACGACTTAATTAACAGTGTTTTGGCCTTTTAGGTCATCCTTACAACTTAAATGTATCCTCTACTTTGTTTCTGCTTGAAGTGGGAGGGAATTGCTTGTCTATGTGGTTTGGGCGTTGGAGTTAATCTCTGATATGGAACTAAAATTATTCTTGCTCATAATTTTTGATGAAAAGCATCTTTTGTTTTTAGGTACTGGTAAACTGGGATTCTCATTTGTGAGAATCACAGCTCTTATGGTGTCTTGTAATCGTTTATGGGTAGGAACAGGAAATGGTGTCATCATCTCCATTCCATTAACAGAAAGTAAGTAAAATACAAATGAATAGCACTGTGCAATATGCTGTAGACACAAAAAGAGAATATTAAACGTCATTCAGATGCTTGCTAATGGATAGAAAGCTTTACTGCCAGGTCTGAATCTTTCAGGTTTGTAACAGATGGGGCCTGTGTGATGTTTAGCACCTAATCTGTGTACATGGTTACAATTTCTCTGAGCAAAAAAGCACATCTCCAAAATCTCCTGTACTTCAATTTGAGCAGAGTTGCTCCGGCTTGAATAAGACACACACTGTGAAGCCTTAGAGGTGCTAAGGGTATTAGCAGCGTTTATAGAACTTTATTGCTTATAAGAGGTGGCTTTAGTTTTCTCATTAATGTTATTTTTGATTGCCATATGATCACCAAAGTAGATTTTTGTTTGATTGAAGCAAGTTGGTATTGTTGCTGATACAATTTGAGTAGCTCTAGCTTTTGAGAGTTCATCGCAAAGCTGGTATAAAGGACTGGAACAGCAGTTGTACCGGTTGCTTTAAGGACATGTTCAAAGCTTCATTCTACAAACAGGGCACTAACTTCTAGGTAAAATTCCAATAATGCAGATCCAGGTATCTGCTTAATAACAGACCCCAAAGTTTTGTTCATATGCTGAAACTGCTTGGGGGTGGGAGAGGAAGCATTCAAACATGGGCAGTTGGACCTCGGGAGAAGGGAACAGTCTAGTTCAAGTGCAAAACACATTAAATAGGTAAAGCTTGGGAAGAATCTGTGTGGAAATTGATTGCATTGAAAACAAACAAAAAAACCCAACCAACTAAAAAAAAACCTAACCCCAAATAGAACCACAACCCCCCCAAACAAACAAAAAAACCCCACAAAACCCCACAAACCAAGAAAACCTCCAAACACAAACAAACAAAAAACTCCAACACTTTTGACTGACACTACTATTAAAACACATGGACAGAAATTTCAGAAAATAAAATACAGAACTTTGATAGTCCAAATTGTATTGTCATTATATAGAAAGTATTACAGTCTGACAGGTGAAATTGTAGGATAATTTAATAGTAAAAAAACTCTTCATGTTGTATCTGCTTTGTTGAACAGCACATACATGCATTGTTTCTCATACTGTTTCATTACATTGTCCATCCATCCAGTAAATGTTTTGGTGGGTTTTTTTTTTTTTGCATTGCCTGAATGTACTGAGGAAGGACGGACTTCCTATCATGAATTTGAAATAGTTTAAATCATGCTTTCAAAAATTATAGCTCTTAATTTGCATCAACCTTAATTTAGTGTTTCCAGAGGAGTTTTAAACCAGTAGTGAACATCAAAAAAAGCCCTATTAAAGGTATTTGGTTTCATTTCAGTTTTATTAGTTGATCATGAATCAGAAAAGCCATGTGTGTAGCCTGATAGTGGGTTTGAGAACCCTTCTTACAAATATTCATGGTTTTCAAAAACAGTGACATCCTTGCATAAGCAGTCGCATATCTCAGTTCCCTGGGTCTCGACAGCAGAGCATCTTCAAGATCTGCAGATGATGTTTTGAAAGGGCACTTGAAAACATGAGTTGTTATATATGATTTTGGTAGTCTCCTGCCAAGGAAAGAGAGAAAGGGGAAACGTTGCTAATCAGTAGTATCAAACTTGATAGCGATGAAGCACGTGAAAATGCCAGTGCTTTCGTTGTCCATTTTGTACTGAAACTTTCATAACGAGATGCTGTTCTTTGTGACTTTTTTAATTGAATCTTCCATAATTAGATATTTACTGGTTTTAGGAGCTAAAATTTTAAGCTCTACCTTATCAAAAACCAAAATACAAGAGTGGTGGGTTCTCATTAATCCTTCTCCTCTACTGTCATACCTATCCATTTCCCCTTTCCTCCTTTCTCACTTTAGCTGTAATCCTCCACCAGGGACGTTTACTGGGGCTGAGGGGTAAGTGCAGATCCTGAACAAAAATCTATTTTCAGGCTTCTAATAGCCACTTCAAGGCTGTTTCCCACTCCTTATAGATTTACCCTTTGTATGTTCCTAAATGTTTTTCCACTTGCAGTTACTGCATTGCAGCAGTTTTATGTTTGCTAAATGGCCACCAATCTGCTCAGCAGTTTAGTATATCATCCTGTGTTGCAGCTGACCTTTCATACAGACTTTGTTTTTCTTCCAGCCAGTGTGATACCACATCTTATAACTTTGTCATTAATCCACATCATTTACTGTCTTGTTACAAATCACTGTTTCTTTCACTACTTCGATAGTCTGTGGAATGGAGATGGCTTGTATGTCTAGCATGAGTACTTCTCTGTTTTAATGAATTGTAAAACTTCCCAGTAAAAACTAGCTGTAGAATTACAATAGGGTAGCTCCTTCATGCCCACAGGTGGCTATTTTTAGAGAATTTTTTTCTGGCAAGGGGATACCCTATGATTAGTTGGAATGAAACTCTCTTTAATTGTATGTTTAACTACATTGAATTTGCTCATACTGAAACACATTAGAAGTACTTATTTTCTATGGAAGACACAGTCCTTTTCACGATTTTTTTTTTTTTCCCAAAAGTAGGATATTAAAATCTGGTGTTTATGCTAGACTAATAAGAATCCTGCTCCATTTTCTGATGTACTTAAAATAACGAAGCATGCAATCTTTTTTCTTTCCAGCTCTGTCTTGAATTGGCATTGCTGCCCTCCTGTTTCATTTTTATCTAAGTTGGCTTTAGCTTTTAGACGGTACCATAAGGTTTCTTAACAAATAACCACTTCTGTAATTTATATTTTCAAGTAGAAAACACTTTTTCTTCTTTTACAGCTAATAAAGCAGCAGCAGGCTCCGGAAGCCGTCCGGGGAGCGTAATACGTGTGTATGGCGATGAAAACAGTGACAAAGTGACTCCGGGAACGTTCATACCGTATTGCTCAATGGCACACGCACAGCTTTGCTTCCATGGGCATCGTGATGCTGTTAAATTCTTTGTTGCAGTACCTGGTGAGGTTTTATTACCACTCTTCAAATGATCTTTTTCTTTTGCCCTCATTTGCTTAGTTAAATGTAGTGTTTGGGTGAAAATAGCAAGTGCGTGAAATCACACGTTCAGAAACCATTTATAATATTTTATTTAGAAGAGTTGTCCGATTCCTAAGTGCAGTATTGTATAGTGGGAGGAAAGGGGTTTTGTCACAAAGTGAAGTGCTTTGCTTCCATCTGGGAGGAAGGTACTGTGGTGAGTACTTGCCTATTAAGAAGGTGGTCAACTGCTAATTGATATAAGGTCCAGTTTAAGAGTGTGACAGACTGCAGGAAGGATGAGCTGCTAAGGGAGAAGCTCCCAAAGGAAATAATATCAATTGGAAAAGATAAGAGTTTCCTTGGAGCTGCAGTGCTGGTTGAATACCCTCTCAGTGCTTCTATGTACCTCTTGTGCTGGAAGCAAATGACAGAAGCTTGCTTAATGGGCCGACATGCGCTGAATCATTTCAGCTGTGTGTCAAAATCTTCAAGTCTGTTTCAATGTCATCGTCTAGATCTGCATGCCTGTGGTGTGGCATTTAGTTCTCTGATTTCCATTGGACTGACCTGAATGGATTCTTTATCTCTTTAGAGAGATGAAATCAGAGCAGAGTTAGCTTTCTGTCCCTTGATGAAGAGATACTAGAATCCAAAATTAAGTGTATCATTAGGTATTATGTCATCCAATGCCCAAATACAGGTGGTATTATTCCATGAGACGTGGCATTAAAATGTATTCTGTTTTTAATCCAGGTCAGGTTGTTTCCCCACAAAGTAGTGGTGGAACAGAGCTAACAGCTGATAAACCAGCCCAAGAGTCCTTCAACCAGACTCCCTTAAAATCGATGTTGGTGATAAGTGGTGGAGAAGGGTATATTGACTTCAGAATGGGTAAGAAAACAGAGTTTAAAATAAATTGTAACTTGTTCATACTGAAAGGTCATTAGCCATATGGTAACTTCTGCTGTGACTGCAGAGTGGATTTGTGTGGTCAGTCAATGTATAGTCTTTACTAAGCAGGTGCAAGGATAGAAGTGTATTTATTCTCTTTGCACACACCCCCCTTCAACTCCACCTTCTGCTCCCAATAAACCACGATCTCAGAGCTGACTGCGTAAAAAAGTTTATTTGAATCTCCACTTGAGTCACGTACCACCTTACACTGTTTATGCTTTCACCATTACTTTGACAGGTCAGTTTTCTATCTCAAACTGCTGGAAAACGTGTTCCGAGTTACTTAAATATGCAGACTGACTATTAAAAGGTCATCTATTACATGAAGAACACTTGAAATTTACTCATTTTTGAATGGAAAGGGGAAAAAATACTTCACTGTTATCTTTGCATGTCTTTATCTTGATCGCTGCTTTTCTTGAATAGCATTTTTGCTTGATATAGCCCATAAAAGATTTCTTATGTAAACCTTTTTTTTTTTTTTTTTTTTTTTTAACTGAAGTTTTTGGGGAAATAAAACAGAAGGAGAGTGGTTGTGGTGCTGTGCTTAGAATCTGCTGCTGGAGAACTTGACAAAAAAATGCCTAAAAAGAAGTCACAAAATTCCTAGACCTGGTTCTGACCTTCTGCCTAAATCTGTCTGTAGTGTTTTTCAAAAACAAGCAAACAAAACACAAAAACCACTACAAAGAAAAACCATGAAGGCCAGCCCAAATTCTGTCAGCCCACTAGTCAATGAAAAACAAGTTCCTGCTGGTGACCTCAGTGGAGTTACACAGGAGGCAGGACTTGAGGCAATTCTGTGCCACGCTGTAGCGAGTACTAAACTCTGTACTTACTCCAAGCAAGCTGGTATAGCCACATACCAACTGTGTGGTTTGCTGTCCTGGGGGCATGAGGCAAAGCCATGAACGTAAGCATCAGAACTATAGCTGCATTAGCTCAGCCATTACCATGTTAGCACAGCAAACTGTCTCAAGAGCCAGTTGCTCAGACCTCTGAAGTAGTCTAACCAGAAAACCAGCCAAACTGTGACTTGAAACCTTCCCAAAGTTGTAGGTCAGTTCCCATTTTGTCTGATTAGACCAATGTTCTTTACCACAAACTGCCTCTGTGTTCATGTTGATTACGTGCAGTTTTATGCGGCGGTTAGTCTGTCCCCTTGGATCCGAGTCAGCTCATGTCACCGAGAGTTTAGAGGCAGTTACAAAACTGCTCTTCTCTTTTGAAGAGCAATAATGGAGAGTAGGCTTAAGGCTGTCTTGTGCAGCATGTGCAGAGCTGCGACAGGCTAGGATAGCTAGAATAAGAGGAAAGAAAGGGAAAGGTTCATCATGGGCATGAATGTTTCACTGTCTGTCTTGTGCTGAATTGCTGCTCTTTCCAGAGCACTTTCCATGGTTGGTGTGTTTATGCTATCGCACTCTCTTGTAGCAGAACCATCTCCATTTCTGCCTGGGAGGTACCGCAGGTTTGCAAATTAGTTTGTTGTTTCCCGGCCTTAAAGAGTTATAAGTAATGAAATATGTAGAATATGGATACTTATGAAGCTGCAGCTAATTTTTGAGGCTAGAACTAAAGAATATGACCATCAGAGTACTAGGCTCTGAAATCATTCTGTAACAGATGTTCAGTTAGTAATGCAATCTTGAATATGCTTTTATGTGAGCACATGGCAGCTACTGTATTTTATGGTGTTTTTCTTGCAAATCTAGATGTCACTTGATTTGCTTCATTTGGTGTTAATATGTTTTTTGTCTGCCTGATTGTTTTTCAGGGGATGAAGGTGGAGAATCTGAACTCCTTGGAGAAGCTCTGCAACTTGAACCTTCTGTAGCCAAAGCTGAGAGAAGTCACTTGATAGTGTGGCAAGTAATGTGTGGCAGTGAGTGAGCACTGTAGGATGCAGCTGGAGACCTTAAAAAAAGAAAAGAAAAAAAAAAAGGAAAAAAAAAAGCTTCTGCATGTTTTTTTTTATTTTGTGAAACCTGTTTCACTACATAATGTTGAAGCATTTCTTTGCTGTTTAACTTTATATTGCAAATCTGTCATACTTTTAACTATACAGGAATTAGCTTGTGCTGTTTTACTGCACCCGTGTTACATGGAACAGTATGATGAAATCAGATCTCTCTCAAAACTGGTGTGCACACCATAGTAAGCAAATGAGACATTAGTTTTACTGTACCACAGCAATCTAATGTAGTTCACTTCTTCAGTAGTCTCGAGTTCAGCTTTATTACATCTGAGCTTCATTTCACTGTATAATGCGTTGAGTAAAACAGCAAAGTGATTCCCAGAGTAGTAAAAAATTGACAAATTATAAAATGGTTTAAGAGTCATCCAAATATTCAGTGAGGGCTAAAGCAACTGTAAATTTCAGCTTTTGTTTTCAAACTTGGAAAATCTTGCTTACATAGTGTATATGGCTTAATTTGTTACATTTGTCAGAATTTCGGGGGGTGGGTGGGAAAGAGGGGATTGTATAGGAATTAAGATGACAATATTTAAATAAAATCACATTTCACTATTGAACCTTAAAGTTTGAGAACTGCTGCCCTCAATAATGAGCAATTTCGAGCATAGTGTTTTTCCATTTCCCTAACATGGAACAACTTGGTTTCTAAAGGGTATTCTTAGGATGATTTAAATTTGAAGCTAAATGTAAAATTCTTGAACGGGGGATATGTTTTGTTCTTTTCTTGTCTTAACTCCTTATGTCCGAAGCACTAAGAATGATCTTCTCTGCCTAGCTGGTCAAACTCATGAGGCACTACACGTGTGAAGGTTAGAGACCTTGATTAGAGCATGAGAAAAGACTGAGAGTGTACAGGAAAAATGCATTCTGCCCAAGTGAGATTGTAAAGGAACTTTAGTGCCAGATAATTAGGTACAAAATGTATTTTTTGTAGTTGCATACCCCAATTTAGTAAAAAAAAAAAAAAAAGATAATTTTAGCAACAATGTTAGCAGGTAACACTGAGTATAAATTGATGAAAGTCAGGAGACTCTAATATTAGGCTGACATTCTGTCTACTCACCATCTATTTTTTTAACCATAAGTGTGAGTTGAAGACTGTCTTCCTTTTACATTGAATTTCCTACATTAGTGTCAGACCTAAGTTAAACACTTCATGATTTCTGTACTTCAGAATATTTTAAAACCCAGATTTGTTCTTTCATTTAGTCTCTGGAAAGTAAAAATTTTGAGGGGTTTTAATAAACATCTGGCATTTACCCCCAGAAGGTTGGGACTGTTCTGTTCAGTTTAGCAGAGAAGTTTAGTAACTTGATTGTGAGACAACTGAACAGTTTCAGAGGAGTAAATATAGAAACACTTTTTTAAAACTGCCTAAACATTTTTATGCAATAGGAGCAGTTCTGGTCTATCAGGCAAACATGTGTTTATATATTTTCTTAATTTTTTTAAATGAACACATTTAGCTGAGGTCTATTGTGTAAATATATATTTAGGCAGCTTTTTCAAATGCATATCATAGCTGATAAACCAGAAAAACTCCATTCAGGTCTATTGGTTAGATTTATATGTATAAATACTTTTTAAGCAACATATTTTGTACACAGCTGTTCCTCTCGTAAATATGTATTTAGGACATGAACTATGTAGTAAAAATCCTTATTAAAGATGTCTAATATCTTGGTAGTATTTTTCTCTTCAGAATGCCAAAAGTGACGAGAGCATGTTGTTCATAATTTGCTTTCCAAATTCTTCTTTACCGTCGCTCTTCAAGTACTTTGGCTCAAATATAAAGTCTGGGAGCTGTTTAAAAAAATATCCGAATAGAGAAAGTAAACACTCTTGGAAAGACTTATTTAAAACTTACATAGACATATATGCTGAACCTGAAGCACATCTGAATTAACTTACAAAATTGGATGTCTAAGAAAAATGCTGTCTAAACTTTACTGTTGTGCAGAATCTTCACTGTGAGTGGTGCAGTTTCATTGCTTCTGCCATTTTCTTTATTTTTTTTTTTTTTATTTTATTTTTTTGCCTTTGGAAAACACAGTCTCCAGAGCTTTTACTCACTGGTTGATTGTTACATTCTCATGTTCTCAGAAAAAAAAAAGCGCACAATTCTGTTCCTTGGTTCTTGTGTAGCATTTTATTTGTAATTAGGGATGAGTTGTTTTCTCTGAATGGCTTTACTGCTATCAAACAGAGCAGTTCAATCTGGCAAGTGTGTACCTGGTCGTTTGCCAAATGTATCTGGTCCACCGTGCCATTTTAAGTCACCTCAGTGGGCCAACTTTTGCAAATTTTTCAGAGAATGATTGTTTCTGTCCAAAAGTGAAAGGGTTTAAAAGATAACGGTAGGTTAACTATGTACCACTGTGGGTGTAGATAAAAGGCATGTGCACTTCTCTGTATTTCTCATTTGAAAACTTTATCCCCTGTCCTAAGGTACAGTAGATTAAATGGGTCTCTATTGTCATCTCAGTGCACTGGGTTTTATCACCTCTGCTGAAGGTCGCTTTGAATGGTGCATAAAGCATGTAAAACCCCAGGCATTGAGGTGACAATACACTCCTACAAATCCGTCTCAAGAATGTGTTTATGCATACACTCATGTGATTAAAGCATCATATAAATAGGAACTAATCTCTTGGTAGCTACAGCTTGTTAATAGTTTGGAAACATTTCGAGCACAAAATATGCAGCACATTACTTGCCTGGGTAAGGGTGTTTGCATGGTAAAGGTGAAATGCGTTGTATAAGCTGCTGCATTGTCCATTTCTTGTAAAGGTCTTCCTGCGTTGGATCAGATAGAGCTGGCAGAGCGTAGACACTTTATCATAGGCTGCCTTAGTAACAAACAAATGTTAAATCTGTTTTATTATACTAACTGTTCTAAAGAACGTGTGTCTTTTAAAATGCTGTGTAACCGAATATTTATTTCCATGTGAGTATTATAAAAGTTACCAAAGGATTAAACCTGACTTAGCACTCTTGTAAGTGGCCCTGTTGAGACGGGGCCTTGTGAAGGCCCTGCTCTGTAAAACAAGACACGGTAAACTCAAAATACAGTTCTTTAGGGAAATTAAATGGTTTGGTTTTTTTTTTTTTTCTAACAGGGTTATGCCATATTGTAACAACCTCTGTTGCACCTCAAAGCATTTTTCTATACACTAAATGTCTCTCCTGCCCTCTAACAAGATTAAGTTTCCTTTATTAATTTTGTTGATGCACATTTCTCAATCTTTTAAGCATATATTTTAAACATTTTATGGTCTGTAATTTTTGAAAGTTTTGTCTGTTGGACACTTTACGCTGAATTTTACTTGCCTCTGTAATCCAAGATGGATACTACAGCGTTAAACTTGCTGTCTGTTAAAACTTGAGGCTTCTTTTCTGTGAGCAGAAAAGCTCATATAGCAGTGTAGTTATTTCAGTATTTATTTCTATTATTGAATCCATGGGGTTCAGAATGTAACTTTGTACATGAAATATATATAAATATGTATATGAAACATGCATCGGATTGGTGTGTTCTTTGTAGTCTCATGTTAAGTTCAAAGGGTTTTGGTGCTACCAGAAGGCATAATCACTGGGTGGTTTATACTAGCAGCCAAATATTGCCATCGTAAATACAGGCAGGAATATATTCGAGTCATCCCACAACTACAATCCTGCTATCTCAGACTGGGACTAAGCAAAAGCTCTGAAGAAAATCTCTGTTCACTGTCTGGTTCCCAAGTGATGCATTTCACTCTTACACAGCCCACAAACCCACTGATTGATAGGTGAAGAATCCGGAAGAGATCCACATAACTGCAACTCAGATTAAACAGGTACTGACTGGAATTTCTTTTTCAAGTTTTCTTAGCACCTTATCAAAGATTCACCGAAGCTCAAACGCATGTTGGTTGCTTGCTGGGCGGCGAAGGGAACAGTGTAATTATCGGGCAGGAGGATGAGAAGCCAGTGACAAGAGATTAGTTTCTGCTGCAGAAACTGAACACTTGGCTAGTGCCGGGTTTGAATTTTTTCCTGGCTCATCTGCCACTTTCTAACCACATTCATCTCAGCAATTTATCTTGATTAGTATGTAACAAGTGGCTGTGCCACTGAAAGCACTGGGTTACCCTGTGGTATGACAGGCTGGGGGTGGCCCCACCTGGTGCAATGGAAACTTCTCTCCTCTGGTGTTCTGGGGGCACGATGCTGCCCAGTCCCTCGCCTTGCCCATGCAGATGTGCTGCCACGTGTTACTCTGGCTTCTCTCCAGCAGTGGGGAAGGGCCCACATAAAGCTCTGGCTTTTTATAATACCTCTAGGATGCTCATACTTGCAGACAGAGGAGTCATCCATGGCTCAGAAAATGCAAAGTCTGCCATTACCAGTGTTGTACCAACTTGAAATTTTATAGTATTTGGTGCTTAAAAAATAGATCATTTTGCTCATTTGTTGGAGTTTTCTTGCAAGATTTTTGCCTGTTCAGAACAGATGTACTCAAATTTCCCTCTCCTCAACAGTGTTTATTCTTCGGATGTGTCCTGATGTGTCACACGCACATCACATCATTGCACTATGCTAAGTGCACGTACATATTAAATAGGAAGAATCATCATAAATCTTTACCTTGGAGATCTTTAAGCTTTTCTGACAGTCCCTCAAGTCTGTGGTAAGTCATTTAATTTTTCAGATCCTGTTTTAAGAGAGAAGTGCTAATAGAATAGTGGCCTAGGTTAAGATGTTAGAAATGGTGTTTGGAGACTGAAGTTTTAATTCATTGTAAATACCAAGGCCCTTCTGCAGTGAACATGGTGAAAATAGGAACAGCACTCACACTTTCTGTAGCAGATTTTTAAAGTTATCTTGGTTGTATCAGTCTCCTATACAAAGAAATATCCAGATCAGAATATGTAAAATGTTAATAATCATTCAGGAAGTGAAAATGTTTCAATGTGAGTCTCAGTATTGGGGAAATACTCGTTTGCTGGAAATTAAACCTTGAATTTCTTGAGAGATTGAGATGTCTCTACAATGGGATAGCAAATCAAAATGAGGGATTCTTTTTGCCATCACCTCCCTTTTCTCATCCTGTCATCTATTCAAGAGCTGGTTGAGCAATACAGTCGGTAAATGTTATTGAACATTATCATCCCTGATGCACAAGTGCCCCTTAAGTTGAGGGGGCCTCTTGGCCTTGGACCATACTCCAATTCACAGCATGGTGTTCAGGACTCGTTGCCATTTTGCGTGGTTACAGATAACTTCTTAAAAAGCTCTTTAGAGATGACAAACCCAAATATGCAAATCGTTTTCATGCTTTTCAAAACACTCTGTATAGTGACAGTGGGAGGAGAGCTGATGAGAAGTGACAGTGCTTGTTATTATCTGCTTGGGATTGTAATTAGGATGGAAACCCCAGGACTCGGTGCAGTCTGTGGTGTGTTTGAACACAAGATGGTGCTCTTAGAATTCAAAGACAACATGGAGACCTAGAAGGAAAACTTGTGCTGGAGTATTCTCTTCTCCCTGTCTTTCAACATCCACATTTCAGGTTTCCTCTTAACAGTTCAAGGTGAAGCTATTGTGTCAGCAGTCAAAGAAAGGCAATGGGAGTCTTTGACCATGGAGGGTTTGGAAGGTGGTTCTCCTTTGCCTTCACCTCTCAGCTGGGGTAAAGTTGTGTTGTGATCTCTCTGCCTCTGGTACGGCCCCTGCCAAGAGCCTGGGCTTGAGGTGGCTGCTTTGGAACTGGGACCTCTTCAGCCTGTTGCATCTAATGCTTAGAAAAGCAAAAGGAAAAAGGTTTCCTTCTTAAAAAAAAAAAACCCTGCCACCCAGGCAGGGTGGGCACAGAGTGCAGCAGGGCCAAGGAGATGCTCTGCAGCATCCCCCTGCCTCTCACTTCTCCAGCTTCAGGCAAGTCCTGCTTGCAGGTCAGACATTAAGGACCCCTTTAATTCACACCCTGCCCCCAGAACAGCTGGGAAACAGCCACACAAAAGCAGCAGCTCTGGCTGCAACGATGAGGGGTCGTGGGGCTCTCATTGGGAGATGGAGTTTCCCCTTTCATCTTCCACCTCTGAGACCATGGGTATTGGGTCATGCAGGTGGCTTCTGCAGTGGAAGGGAGGATTGCTGCCATCACCTGCTGCTGCCACCTCTGCACAAAGTGTCACCGTGCCCAGGCTCCTGCTTTGTAGGCTCTCTCAGGTCTGGAGCTTAAATGAGGGGAGAAAATGAATAAACAAACAAACCCCGTATTGGAAACCTTCCCAGACTTCACAACTGCTTTTCACTCCCACTTTTCTCTAGGTGGGGCTGAGATGGGGAGGGTTGGGTCCTGGGGCATTGCCCCAGCTCTGCCATTGCTGTAGTGGGTCAGACTACATGTCCTGGTGTCCTGTCTGACAGCGGTTGAAAGCAAATACCTGGAGGAGAGCAAGAACAGGGCAAACCCATAGGTCATCCTGCAGCCTGCTGTGCATTTAGGCTTGAAGACTCTGCTTCTACCTTGAAGAAACAACTGGATTGGTAGAAAATGGTGCAGCTCTCTGCATCCCAGCAGGTATAAAAAGCAGGAAAACAGAGCTTGTTGGTTTGTAGATGCAGCTGGAATATCTGGATACTCCCCTAGCTGTGGTAAATACTGAGAATGAGATAAAGCTTTACATTTCTTCCACCACTTATGTTTCTTGTGCCACTTCCCAGGTGCTCCCATCAGACACTGTCACAGGGATGTGGGTGCCATGCACAGCTCTGTCCCTGCTCATTTTTGGATGGTGTTTTCTCTTCTCTGGGATGACAGAGATGTGTCTATGGGAATGAGAAGCACATGGATCAGGTGAGAAGAATTTCAGTCTTTCAGTCCAGGCCTGGCAGTGGTTTGGGCTGGGTAATTGCACTGGGAAATGGTGTTAAAGGCTGATGGAGGAGGCTGAATCCAGGAGAGAAAAAGATGCCAAGGACTTTTTTTGGTTGCTAATTGATGTGCTCAATGAGAGAACAGTGGGATGTGTGTGTGTGGGCAGGGAAAAATGAATTCTTGTCAAAATTGCCCAAAAGGTATTGAAAATCCCTGAGAGGTGAATTGTGCAGCATCCACAAAACCATTAGAGTCCAGTTGACTCACTTGCAAATAAACACTGTGTGGGTGCTCGCTAGTAAAAAAAAAAAAAAAACAAAACAAAACAAAAAAAAAAAAAACCAAAAAACACCTCTCCTGCCCTTTGGAGATGTACCTGTATCTCATTCCTCCTAGGAAGGAATGGTTAAGTCAGAGGCTTTGTACCCAGCCAGACCTCAGAGGTGTAGGGGAAGATCAGCCTCCAACAGCAGTGTTGTAAACTCAGCAGGAGGTGCCCATCCTCGCCTTGCTGCTGGGGGCTGTGGTTTTCTATGTGTGAGAAGAGATCAGAAAGGACAGCTCAAGAGTGGAAGGTGGTGCCAGGAACATCCCTAGCAATGTCCAACCAGCAGTACTATCACTATGAAACACCAGGGTAGAGCAAAGACATCACTCAATGGGAGGAAGGAAAGAGTTTTGCTGCCTATTGGATGATGATGTGCTGTCAAACCAACCTGCAATCACCTACACACAGCAAGTCTGTCCCGGCAAACACTTTGTGTCAAGGGCAAACACCAAGTGCTGACATTGGGGTGAGGGTTTTCTACTTGGTGTAGGCACATTCCTAGTGAGAAGCTGGATGCCAGCACTTCCCAGTTGTCCTGCACCTCAGAGCAGATGCCCACCCACCCTTCAAGCCTCCATCTCTGAACTCTGCAACTGCTCAACATCACTGAGCCTTTAACAGAGCCCAAACAAAAAAAAATGCTATGAAATGAGCTTAGGAGGGCATTCAGCTACGAGCCCCACCCAAGGCCAGTAGAAAGTAAAGTTATATAAGTTGGTAGGTCATAACTCTAAGGCTTCTATAGACAATAAATCCATGTTTCCTGGATTTTATAGCTTCTAGTTAAAAATACAAAAAATACTATATGATGGGAATAAGCCCGTTGATCGTCTCAACACAAATACTGTGCTGGAAAAAGCTCCTCATCCCACGAGCAGGGGGTGCTGTCTGTGGGAAGCCCAGGGATGCTCCTTGAGGAAAGCTGGATGCAAGCAAAAACTGAGACACTGCTATGTTTCTATATGCTGTACTCGAGGGACTTGGCCAGCACCACATCACCATATGGTGACACAATGTTGTGCCCTCCCTTTAAATAGCATCAGCATCCGGTATCTTTATTTCTGCAGATTTTATGACTGTGGAGGGTGCAAGAGCCTATTGACTTTTAATAGCTTGAAGTTGTTTAGAGATTTTATTTGCCTGACAGCACTGTGCTTTCTAGGATGCTTTAGGAAGTGTGGTAATTAAATGGGGTTTATCAAATGTACCCGCTTGGGGAATATTAAACATTTGCTGTTGGTAACTGCAATTTAGGGACTGTCCTGGTCTGTTTAGGGCTGTGACAAGTGCTGGAGCTGAGTAAAATGTGAAAAGCTGAGCTGGTGACCCAAGGATGGACACCTAAACTGTGCCATGCACTGAACTTCCTGGAGAGCTTTCAAAATCAATGTACCCACTGTGTGAGTGGCTCTGAAACCATGGTCTGGGTATGTTTCTTTTCTGTGGGATGCCTGGGGTGTCAGGGACCCTCCTCCCAAAAATGATGCCTGGGCTTGAGAGCCTCAATTCTGCAAACTTCTAAGCATGCACATGGAGTTGCAGCACATTACTTCAATGGGGCTATTCATGTGCCCACAGGAAGTGTTCACGTCTCTTCTTGCAGGCTTAAGAAGGCTACAAGCCTTAAATCAAGGGTGTGAGAAGAGGGGAGAGAAATCAGATTTGCCACAAAGCATCATGAGTTCCTTTATTACTGTGGAGGAAGGACAAAATGGCAATGACCACTCTAGACTTAAGGAACTTTGGTAAATTGGGGAAACATCATCTTTCTTTCTTCCTCCTCAGTGAAACAACTTATTCACAAGCCAGGGCTTTCTCATTTCCCAACAGATGAGAGATTTGCTCTTTCTGGCTGTGTGTGAGCATGCTGGGCTGGGTCACTGCCCTGTGCAGGAGTGAGGGTGCATTACCCAGCATGATACACATCCCAGCAAACGCCAAGGTGGTCCATAAGGTTTCAAAGCCATTTTTCTCCTGTGTCTGCTGCCAATTTTGTTATAATACTGGCTTGTCATCTTCTCCACTTGACTGGCATCTGCACAAACTATGAGACATCTGCTGCTTCATTTTAGCCTGTTCCATGGTCTGATCGATCCCTCTAACATTTGGCTTGAGTTTATTTAACTATCTTTCCCGCTTTCTTCATGAAGTTTTTGTACTCCCTCGGGCTGGTGCTGTCCCCTGCACTGCCCCGTAGCTCCTGCCATTAAACCCAGTTACGGTACTCCACGCTCCAATGTCTGGCTCAAGAACAAAGCCTTTAAGCAGATCACTCAGCATACAAATGTCTTTCTCTCTCCCCACAGCCCTTCTTTTCTGATCATTTCCATCTCTCTCCGGACTTTGCCTGCTGTATTGTTCAGCCTGAGCAGAGCACATCTAACATGTGACAGTCCCCACGAGGTTTCCTAAACCATGCAGTACAGGGGACCTTGCTGAGCCTGCAATCCTCCCTTGATCCCTGGTCTTTTCCTGAGGATCTCCTGCCTACCTGACTGCTCCTTGACTGTTATTTTTGCTGAGAGGTTTTATTCTGCCTTTGTGCTTTCAGCTCATGCTGCACTTTGACTCATTTTAATATTGTTACTATCTCAAACCTACTCCCTGTCACATATTTGGGGAGTAGGCAGCAGACATCCAAGAATCTGAAGCTAAAAATAGGCAGAATGAGAGAAAATAAAATTATGACTTTCAAGCTCTTCTGACTCAAATCAGTCTAGCTCTGCAGCCACAGCAGGTTTCCAGGGCACCCAGCAGGATGCATCCTTAGCCATGGCCACACAGCCGAACTCGGTCTCCTCTTCCCAGTCCCAGTGATGTGCTGGTGCTGGTCAGGACTGCACTGGTGGTGCCATGAGATCTGCAGTTCTCCTAACTATCAGCCCCAGGTGGCTGCAACGCCCTTCAGACTGCTCATACACCCAGCTCCTGCCGTGCAGAACCAGGACCGGGACCTGGGGCCAGGGAGAAAGAGTCGTGAGAACAAGATGCATGTTTACCATCAGAAAGTGTCGGGTTGTTCACACCCAGGTTAAATCTGTTGCGTATCTGTCCCGCAGCATCCTGCGTGGCTACAGCTGCTCAAGCCCGCCTGTCCGGCCGCTTCCCACTGGGAGCAGAGCTCACCCTGTGGCCAGCCCGTCTCGCAAGGCACCAGGCTACGCCTGGTCTCCGTCATGTAACGTTACCCCAAGGAACGTATGGGATACGTGTGTCTTCTGGGCCAGGTGAGGCCTGCCCCGGGGCAGCCATGGGAGAGGTAAGAGAGGCTCCACACAGGATTTGAAGCAGGTTTGAGAGGCGGGGTGCAAACTGGGGAACCAGCATCTGACTGGGTACCCAAGCGAGGTGAAGTGTGCTTTTGCAAAGATGTCGCTGCTCATTTCTCCCGCTGACCTCAGCAGTCATGGGCAGTCTTGCTAGGATTGGATCTCCAGCTGCTTCCACACAGCTCATCTTCAGCCGTGCCATGCAGGGGCTGTTCCCATCACACTTCTTCACAGGGAGCATCAAAACCCACTGTGTTCTTCACGTTTTGTAGCTGCTTTAACTTCATTTAGGGTCATACTGATGAAGTCATGTATTTGTTTTTAAATTCCTTACATATCTCATTCTGGTTTTAACTGCCACTCATTCTTAGAGCTGAACTGGTTTTAAATATTTTTCTCCCAGTCTGAGCTTTCCTAGTCCCAGAAAAGAAAATGGATTAGCCGAGGGCTGTTGTGGTGTTGAATTGCTCTTCTGTGACAGTGTTGTAACATTTAAGTAAAAGGTTTCCAGGGAATCTCAGCTCAGTTAAATAACTTTGTTTCCAGAGGAATTAAAGAAGAAACTTTCTACTTGATCTCATGCACAATATCCTATACTGACAGAAACTAAATATCAGGCTTAAACTGAGTTGCCTTTTAACTGCCCATGATATTTTGATCTGCCAGATCCACCCCTATGACTATTGCAACCCATCACTGGGTACAGGCAGCTGGCTGAACACTGGACCCACAGGGCTGTGGGGTGAGCACAGTGGTGGGGCTGAGCTGAACCCTCCCCGTGTGGCAGCTTCTCACAACCTCCTCCTGCACATCCTCTGGTGAAGCACCTTGGCATAAAAACACTTTTTTCCCTGGTGAAGTGGGGCACCCCAAGGAACACGCAGTCCCTCCTGGCTGGGGGGACGTTGCTGTGCTCTGCACAAAGTGGACTTGTTGGGAGGGCTGGGGCTAGAGAGTGGGCATGGCCCAAGGGGCATCATTTAGGGGGACAGGAAACATCCAGGCCTCTTGCCTTGATCATTTCAAGCACTTGAGCACCAAGCAGAGTTTTGAGAAAAGCTTGGATTGCAGCCAAACTAACCGCCCAGTGCTGGTCCCAGTGAGGGGCAGACAGCTGTGCAGGAGTGCTGGGAAGTCTTAATAGAAGTGCTGCTGCTGGGCATGGGGCCGTTAAGAAAGCACTGCCCATGCTGTCTCCAGACTCAAAGATGACCCAGAGCTGTGGCTTTTCTTTTTCCAACCATTGTGAGGGAAATGCTGGTGCACCTGTGGCTTACGCAGGCTCCCTGTGAGCAATTCCTGCAGCTTGTCTCGGGCAGCTCCCGAGAGCTACCAGGAATACAGCAGCAGGATCATGCCCAATAAGGTGACACTGGCCCTGGGCTGGTGCCTGCCCGCTCCTCTCTGGCTTTTACTTACCCTACAAGAAGAGGTGGGTCAGCTCCTGGAAAGTTGTGCACCTCCGTGGCAGGGGATGAAAGGAGTGTGGTGGTGGTCGTCCCCAAGATGGGGCAGACCAGGGTACCACCCCAGCAGTGCCTGGCATTAGCTGGTCAGGGGACTGTCCACGCATCATCTATTTTGGGTGGTGGCAGCCGGCAGCCCAGGACACGCCGTCTCGGCTGTTAAACCCGTGTGAGTTTCCTATTGCTGGAGAGGCACTTGCTCGATGCCTCAAGACATTCGAGCAGTTAATTATGACCTATAGCTCTGACGGATCATATCATTGCTATTTTTAGCTCTCTCACTTCTGGTGTGAGCCCTGTATCTATCTCTTTTCGGCCTTTTATTTTCAGTTTCATATTGCTGTTCCCTAAACTCACTTCAGGCACCAGGTGGGCAGCAGCTGGGAAGTATTTTTGTCTCCATGAGGCC